>CAUYRH010096028.1:0-28045 GCA_963574655.1 Perodicticus potto | reverse complement strand
TTGCCTCCTGGCCGTGGTAATGGAGGCCTGTTTGCTGCCTATGGTGAACGTTCTTCCTCTGTAAGCCTATATGTTGCTCTTACTCTGTAAACAGACCTTTCTCTTCCTCAATAAACTTTGTTCTAGGTTTGCCTAGTTTGGGGGGTATGGCCATTTTTTGACTAAGAGCACTCCAGGAACTGAGGACCCAGGCAGCTGCCTGAAACCCTCACATTTTAGGAGACAGGCAGCTGCCTTGAACTCCAACAATAACGTACCCTATTTCCGACGTCAACACGTATGGAGTGATTATTGCTCTTGGTGCAAAGTGCCCTTCTCCCAGCCGAGCACGGAGTACAATGAACAGATAACCAGCGTAAGCTTCTGGGCACTTTGTCTGTCTCCTGTCTCAGCCTCGTTGGGTCCTCAGCAGGAGCACTGCGACCAGACTGGCAGTGCAGTCATTAAGGCCTTTTCTCTGGCTCCCAGACACAGACCAGGGAGGTTCCACTGCGCTTTCTCCCTCCAGCTCCCTCAGGTAAGAGCAGCAGGGGAGACGAGATACTGTTTCCCAGACAATCTAAAGTTCAAAGCACCCTTTCCCAGTTAGCACAATTTTATCATTTCTATTATGATAGCAGTGCAGGCATATGTAATTTTGAAGTGTCGTAGCCATTCAATTGGAGGACATGTTTACAATTCATCCTGGTTATGTGTTGCCAATGTGTAGTCACGGAAAATGGGGAGAATGGGGAGGAGAATAGTCCTCTGTCTTAGGTAAGTCACTGATGATTCACGTAAGCGGTTGGGGAAGAAGTCTGTGTTCCTATCCCCAAGCCAGAGATGGAAGGAAATCTAGATCTTTCAGAAATTATTAAAACGAGTTTTCTACAATGATGCCTACAATATCAATGGCAGTTTTCTGAATGTGAATAGAAAAAAATCTCTTCTCCAAGGCCGTGGTGCTGAGGTGTGATGTGTGTGCAAGCGTACAGGGTGTATGTTGGGGATAGCAAGGGTCCAAGGCACGTCTCAGTTTGCACAGGGCCTAAGACAGAAGGCAGAAAAGCAAAAGCAATCATCACTTCAGAAGGAGAAGCACACACAGGGTAGTAGGGAGAGTCCCAACAGGGTATCTACACATTTCACAAAGGCGCCTGTAGCTCAAAGGACTAGGGCGCTGGCCCCATATACCGGATGTGGTGGGTTCAAACCCAATCCTGGTCAAAAACTGAAAAAAAAAAAAAAAAAAGAAAAGAAAAATAGAAAAAAAAAAGTAGTCTTTCCTTCTTATCTTTGTTAAAAATAGTATTTTTTTTCCCCTAGAGACTTTTGATCATTCTTAGGACTGTAGAGAAAGAACAAAAATATTGCCTTTTTTAAAGGTGTATGTATGTGATCAAGAAGAAAATGTTTTATTTCCTAAACTGTCTAACCAACATACACATTAATAATTTAAGCCCATTTCTAGGCTATGCTTCACTTGAAAATTAATTGAGAAGAAACAAATCTCAAAGGGGAACTCTCTATGAGCTGCAAATTTCAGTCCTGCCAGACTCTACAAATAAAAACTATTATCTGTCTTGCTGGTCGCATGCACAGCTCATATCTATGACACCAATCCACTATGTACACTGAAGAACTATTTAAAAAGTAACCTAAGACTGATATGATGAAAAGCTGGCTGACACTTTGAGACAGTAGTCACGTTATATTCTCAAAATAACCCCAAACAACGGGAACTGAAACATTGCTGTGGCAGCTTTTACATTATGTTGGAAAATGTGTAAGTGATAAATACATTAATTATTTCTACTAGTTACAGGTACAATGACGTGAATTTTACAAACAAAAAGTGCAATCGGCTTCATGCACCTATAGAAGAAAATCTTCAACTGTACAGATGACAGTCCAAGGAACTAATACTGTCAAAAGTGAATGTTTTTAATTAAGCTATGAGTCCATCTCCCTATCTTGAAATATGTTCATGTAGCTACTTCTTAACTTCCAGCTTTGTGTCTTTCTTATATCATCCTTTCTTCCTTCTGGTAATCCTCACAATTTAGTTACCTTGATAATTTTAGTAACTGTCTGGTTGTCTATAAGACTTTAAATATTGACCAGTCCCTTAATCCATACAGAGGTCTCAAGTGTGGGCTTATGGACCTCCCGCCCCAGAAGACGTGGATATTCATACACCTGCTCACTTCTCCCAACCTATCACCTGCTGATCTGAATACTGTCAATGCTGACATTTACATTTATTTCTGAAACCACAATTATATCTTCTCTTTCTAATATGTAGGTTAGTTCCATGTATTAAAAATCTGTAATCCTGATGAAAATGAGCATTATAAATAATGGTTACCTCTGCACCAGGCAACACATTTGAGTGTGTGTGCACGTGTGTGATGCACTACATAATAACGTTTTGATGAACCACAGACTTCACATACAAGGATGGGCTCGTAAGATTAAAATGCAGCTCAAAAGTTCTTACTGTCTAGTGACACTGTGGCCATGATAACATGGTAGTGCATTTATTCCTTTTTATAAATTTAGTGTAGCCTAAGTGTACCATGTTGATAAAGTTCCCATTAGTGTGCAGTCATATCCTAGGCCTTCGCATTCACCCCCTGACTTACCCAGAGCGATTTCCAGTCCGGCAAGCTCCATTGATGTAAATGCCCTATGTAGATGTACCATTTTCTTTTATCTTTTATACCATTTTATGATACTTTTTCTATGTTCAGATAAGTTCAGATATATAAATACTTTCCACCGTGCTATAGGTACCTACAGAATTCAGAAGGGAACATGGTGTATAGGTTTGTAGCCAGGAGCAATGGCACATCCTTGGTGTGCAGTAAACAGTACCATCTATGTACATCCATCTAGGATATTTGCACAAAGATGAAATTGCCTAATGATGCATTTCGCACAACCCATTCCCATCATTAATGGACACATGACCATATAAACAGAAATTTCAAGTTCAACTTTTTTTGTCACTTTGGGTTACCCTGATGGAGGTGGTTTATCATATTGCAAAAACTCAAACCTGCTTCACAGTTGCAAAACTTGTTAGAATTGGAATATGGCCCCTGGGATTTTCTCCAGAATTTTGTGAACTTGCAAAATTGTGCTTATTCAATTAAAAACTAGCTGCCTAGTCCTCATTTTACTATGCTAACCGTAGATCAGAATGGCCATCTTTTTTCTTTCTCAACTCTTTTCATCTTTATCTTTCAGAAACTTTGCTCAAGTAGTAGCTGCTTTTCATTGCTCTGACTTTCGGGTCTGGTGATCTCACAGTGTATTTGCAATAAACACATAGTTATCATGAGTTCTCCAGTTCTCTAATCTCTCTAGAAATCATGCCTGAAGGCCTCCTTCCCCAAATAAGAACACAAACTAGTCTGTTTAGTAGACAATTTCGAACAGGATTGGACCTTTCTGACATAACCAGGCTAACCCTAAGATGAAGTACGATGACAGCAGAAACTTATAAAGGTGGTTTCATATTTTAGAATTTATGAGGAACAGCATGAGGAGGGAAGAGTCATAGCAAGGAATAAAACAAAGGTGGAAAATGTGGCTATATTACAGGGAGAAAAGTTTAGTATTTTTAAAGAGAAATGACACAGTATAATTCAGGGGACTGATAACAGTGGCCCTTGGGTCAAATATGCCCTTTTCCCTAGTTTTGTAATTAAAGTGTTACTGAAGCACAGGTACACCTAGTTGTTTAGATATTACATATCTCTGGCTGCTTTCTTCCTGCAACACCAACGTCGAGTAGTTGAAAATGAGACCCCATAGCTCACAAAGTCTAAGGTGTTTACTATCTGGCTATTTACGGAAACAGCATGCTAATCCCTGCTTACCAGGTAGAGCACATTGATTTTGGATCCAGTGAAAGATCCAAATTCCAGCCAGTATTTGCAACTTGTATTTTTGGTTTTGTTGACTGCATTCAAACTGGTGGAATGATAGCACTTGTGTCCTCATCAAATGGCAATTATTTTCTCATCCCGTATGAAGATAATTAAAAAAAAAAAAGAAAGACTTTGTTTCTGTATCTCCCATTTGTAATAGGAGTAAAAACAAAGATCATATGACTCTCTCAATAGACATAGGAAAAAGCATTTGGCAAAATTCAGCACCCTTTCGTGATAAAACACTTAACGAAATTGGTATAGATAGGACATACCTCTAAATTACAAAGGCCATATACAACAAACTCACAACCAACAATATATTGCTTGGGCAAAAATTGAAAGCATTCCTGCTTAGAACTGGAGCCACGCAAGATTGTTCACTGTCACCACTTCTAGTCAGCATAGTGCTGGAAATCCTGGCCAGAGCAATCAGGAAACAGAAGGAAGCCCAGGTGATCCAAACGGGCAAAGAAGAGGTCAAACTGTCACTCTTTGCTGATGATGTGATCTTAGATCTTGAAAAATCCAAAGAGTCAACCAAGAGACTCCTGGAATTGATAAGCAAATTTAGCAAAGCCTCAGGTTACAAAATCAATGTGTATAAATCAATAGCTTTCATATATGCCAACAATAGTCAAGCTGAGAATCAAATCAAACATACGATGCTTTTCACAGTAACACAAAGGACAGCTAAAATCCCTAGGAATAAAGTTAACTAAAGCTATGGAAAACCTCTATAGGGAGAACTGTGAAACACCATGGAAAGAAATCACAGGGGAAATAAACACATGGAGAAACGTATACTCACGGATTACTATTAATCAACATTGTTAAAGTGGTAATACCGCCTAAGTGATTTACAGACTCAACGCAGTCCCCATGAAAATAAAGGCAGTCCCTGGGCTACAAACCAGATAGGTTCTACACGTTTGTTCTTAAGTTGCATTTGTATGTAAGTGGGAACAGACACACTTACCTATTACCTGTAATAGCCTCTGTTCATAAGTGTGAGTTGTAAGTCATTTGGATGTTTGTAACTTGGGGACGGCCTGTACCAATGCCGTTTTTTGTGAATCCAGAAAAAATAGTTGTACATTTCACACGGAACCAGAAAAGACCCTGAATAGCCAATGCAACCTTACGTAATAAGAACAAAGTGAGAGGCATCACTTTAGCAGACGTCAAGCTATACTATAAGGCACGGAGCTGGCCTAAGAGCAAAGACATAGACCAAAGGATCAGAACAGAGAACCCAGAGATGAAACCATCCTCATATCCTCATCCGATTTTTGACAAATCAGATAAAAACATACACTGGGGAAAAGAATCCCTATTCAGTAAAGAGTGCTGAGAAAACTGGAGAGCCACATGTAAAAGACTGAAACAGGAGCTGCACCTCTCACCAGTCACAAAAATTAATTCATGATTGATAAAACACTTAAACCCAAGGCACGAAACTGTAGGAATTCTAGAAAAGGCCAGGTGTGGTGGCACACATTTGTAATCCTAGCACTCTGGGATGCTGAGGCGGGTGGATCACCTAAGCTCAGGAGTTCGAGACCAGCCTGAGCAAGAGCAAGACCCTGTCTCTAAAAATAGCCAGGCATTGTGGCAGGCGCCTGTTGTCCCAGCTACTTGGGAGGCTGAGGCAAGGGAATTGCATGAACCCAAGACACTGAGATTGCTGTGAGCTATGCTGCCACAGCACTCTACTGGGGATGACAAAAAGAGACCCTGTCTCAAAATTAAAAAAAGAATTCTAGAAAAAATGTTGGAGAAAATCCTATAGGTATTGGCCTAAGGAAAGACTTTATACAGAAGACCTCCAAAGTCATCACAGCAAAAGTAATTGGACTGGATCCAATTAAAAATTTTCTTCATCACAGCCAAGGACATAATCAACAGAGTAAACAGACATCCCACATAATGAGAGAAATATTTGCATGCTAACATCTTGTAGAGGTCTGACAACAAGAATCTACAAAGAACTCAAGCAAATCAGCAAGAAAAAAATCATTAAAGAGTAGTTAAAAGACAGGAACAGAAACTTCCCAAATGAAGACAGTCTAATGCCTAACAGAGGGAAAAATGCTTAATATCTCTAATCATCAGGGCAATGCAAATTAAAACCACCAAAGTCCAGTGAGAATGATTCTTATCAAAAAATCACAAAACAATTGCTGGTGTGGATGCAGAGAGAAAGGAACACTTATACACTCCTGGTGGGTCTGCAAATTAGTACAACCTCTATGGAAAGTAGTACAGAGATATCTCAAAGAATTAAAAGTAGAGCTACCATTTGATCCAGCAGCCCATTATCACATATTTACCCAAAGAAAAAAAGAAATTGCTGACTCGGTGCCTGTAGCACAGTGTGTAGGGCATCAAATACCTACCCCAGGGCTGCAGGTTCAAATGCAGCCTGGGCCAGCCAAACAACAATGACAACTACAACCAAAAAATAGCCTGATGTTGTGGCGGGCACCTGTAGTCCCAGCTACTTGGGAGACTGAAGCAAGAGAATCACTTAAGCCCAAGAGTTGGAGGTTGCTGTGAGCTGTGACACCAGAGCACTCTACCCAGGGCAACATAGTGAGACCCTATCTCAAAAAAAGAAAAAAAGAAATTGTATCAAAAAGACACCCGCCCATGAATGTTCACCCTAGCACAATTTACAGTTGCAAAGGTGTGGAAACAATCCAAGTGCCCATCAATGCAGGAGTAGATTAACAAAATGTGGTGTATGTACACCATGGAATACTACTCAGCCATAAAAAAGTGATCTAACATCTTTTGTAACAGTCTGGATGGAACTACAGACCATTTTTCTAAACAAAGAATAGAAAAACAAACACCACGTCTCCTCAATACTGAATTGGAGGTAGTTGATCAACATCTCTGTGCACGTATGGAAGCGAAACTCAATGGGAATCAATTAGGTGGGGGCGGGGGGGAGGTGTGGTTTAATGTAACCTGTGCAAAGCACAAATTTTGGGTGAAGGACACAATTATAGTTTTGTACTTATAAAATGCACAAAAGCAAATTACATATCCAAAACATGTATATACCCCTGTAATATTCTGAAATTTTTTTTTTTTTTTTTTTTTGAGACAGAGCCTCAAGTTGTCACCCTGGAGAGAGTGCCGTGGCATCCCAGCTCACAGTAACCTCTAATTCCTGGGCTTAAGCGAGTCTCCTGCCTCTGCTTCCCAAGTAGCTGGGACTACAGGCGCCCGCCACAACGCCCGGCCATTTTTTGGTTGCAGCCGTCATTGTTTGGCAGGGCCAGGCTGGATTTGAACCCGCCAGCTCAGGTGAACGTGGCTGGCGCCTTAACCCATTGAGCCACAGGCGCCGAGCCAAAAAAAAATTTTTTTAAAGAAAAATAAATAACAAAACACTTTGTTTCTCTATCTCCCATTTATAATTGGTGTTATTTTAGAGAAAAGTAAGCAGCTAAAGCTGTTATTAGTTGGTGTGTCTCTGACATGGCCTACTAGATATTTTCAATATAATATTCACTAAATAAAGCCTCAACTGAATATGTTACCAACCAGGAAGTTGTTTAACATTCAAGCTATCAACAAAAGCTTATATTACACTTTCCGATGATTTTGGGAGAAGAAACTTTATGTTCAATTAGATCCCAAGAATACCCAAAGAAAAGTAAAGATATGATGGAAAATCAACTTGGATATCCTACTATTCACACCTTCAGGGGAGTGGGATACAGAGAATCAGGCCATGATCAGAGTGTCCTATGAATTTTACCTTCAAAGTTACATGATCGTGTAAGATGGATCTATAAAAAGGTGATATTGTGTCTTGGAACAAAGGAAATTGCAAAGCAAAAATTACGAAATCACTGGCAAATAAGTTGGAAAGGGGAAAAAACCACTACACACGTGTCAGTGTGAAGTATTGGATTTCACCTATTTTTTCACTACACTGGGCAGCAGAATCTGAGACAAGCCACCATTCTTTAAAAGCAGCCTGGCATAGAGTGATCCCCAAACACCTGTATTCCCACCCCTGCCTTCTGGGGTTGCTCTGGGGCTCTACTGATCCACATCCACAAGGATTTTGTCTTTGGGACTTCTCCGGCACATTTCACAATATCACCTCTAGTCCAACTGCTTCCCCCAACCCCCTCTCCTCAGTCCTCATCTGTCATGGCTGTGGGTCCACCTGTGTACCTTCAATAACGTTCATTTGCGTAAACCTCATCTTAGTGGCCACAGAAAGGGGCCTCTCTCCAGGACGGCTACACAAAGAAAGAAGGCTGTGAAGAAGGTGTGTCCAGCACCAAGGACATTGAGTTTATTTTAAAGGTCTGGCCAAGGAAAGCTTAGAGTTCTAGAGTTTCCTTTCCAAAGGGGAGCCAGTCCTAAATGGCTAGCTAGGCAGTCTGGAAGGCAAAGTGAGGGATTTTCTCAAGCCTGGCAGGAGCCCTGCCCGGGTAGGGAGCCAACAGGACCACCCGCACAGGTGACGCCATCTCTGGCCCATCAGAAGACTTCCATTTGGGCCAAATAAATGTCATTCTATTAAAAATCGATTTGGATGATTAAGTTGCAACAAAGGGGTAGCTCTGGGAGCCAGAGCGGATGCATTGATCAGGAACATGTTCTCAGTATAAGGATCCCAGAATTTGAACGTAACCAGAATATATCTGGGGGAGCCTGTCTGCATGAAGACATGAATCTTGGCCTCAGACTTGCATATGTCAAATTACCCTCAGCATGAATAGGCCAGGCTGTTTGTGTGCCAGGCTCTTCAGCTGCAATGAAGACACAAAAGATCATTGTTGGGTGAGCAGAGGAGGTGCCAGAATGTTAACTTTCCAAAGTTAGGGAGAGAAAGAGAAGACAGAGAGAGAGAGAGAGAGAATTCTGCTGATGCCCAAATACCCGAAGAATAGGAAAATTTCTGAAAAAGACTTACTAGCAGTTTACATCTATTCATTTTGAGATCAGTGACTAAGATTTGTGGAGAAGCCTTTTCCTTCGAATGGAAATGTACCTGTTTGTATACTCCCTCTGAAGAAGAGTTCTCAGATCAGCAGAGAATCTGGTGAAGGGAACCACTTGGGATATGGAAGTGACACCCTCTACCATAAACACCGAAGAGCTTGAAAAACAAGATCACGGTAAGAATGGGCATGCACACACACACCACTGATTGAAAAAAGAAAAACTACAATGAAACTTGTGTAATCCCTTTATCCTATCAACAATTATACTCTGCAGGTTACTAATGAGAACAGTTCAAAGCAGCTTTTGGCTAGCCCAGTTGAAGAGTGAGACTATGCTTGGTCTGCAGTGATGAAGTCCCATAGAACACATTTCACTTGGGCCTGTCTGCGCCTGGCCTCTCCCATGCATGATCTTAGACACATGTGGTTTGGTTGATGAGAACTCTGCAGAGGCCACATCCAGGGGCTGCCACGCCCTTCCTTGTGCTGTGTACCACACAGGCAGTGGGCGTTGCTGTGTGGCGGGCTCACGCGGCCTGGGAGGCGTTCTCCAAAGCCACCTGGCTTTTCTATCCACCTTTGTTGCTTTTCTTTATACCATCAGGAAAAAAAAAATGAGATCACTTTTTACTTGAAAGTAAAGTATCTTTTTTCCTCCTAAAGAAAATGTCTGTTTTCTTTTTGAACTATCCTGTAACAATGAGTTTATTTTTCCTTTAAATTAGATGTTGCGGCTCGGCACCTGTGGCTCAACGGGCTAAGGCGCCAGCCACGTATACCTGAGCTGGCAGGTTCGAATCCAGCCTGGGCCCGCCAAACAACAATGGTGGTTGCAACTTAAAAATGGCCAGGCGTTGTGGCGGGCGCCTGTAGTCCCAGCTACTTGGGAGGCAGAGGCAGGAGACTCACTTGAGCCCAGGAATTGGAGGTTGCTGTGAGCTGTGATGCCATGGCACTCTATCCAGAGTGACAGCTTGAGGCTCTGTCTCAAAAATAAATAAATAAATAAATAAATAAAAATAAATAAATTAGATGTTGCTTTTAGCCTTTTTTTCCTATTTGCAAAAACAGAATTATACTCAGCATTTAATAGGAAATAACTAGCTGTTAAAAAAAAAAAGAACAGGACAATCTTCCTTTGATGAATCTTGTTCATCAGACCTCCTCAAATAAGATCCAGGCCGTGACTCTGGGCCTGCATTAGGGCAGGTTTGTTCTCCTCCATTCCCAAATCCCGCTGATTTAAGGAGTGATTTCCTCAGAATAAAGCACTGTGGTTGATTCCAACTAGAAGCAGCTCGGGAAACATTTCGGATGGCATGCATCGCGTTGTAACAAAGAGAGGAAGAAATGGAAGTGAGAGACAGTGATTTCTCCACCTCGTTAGTGGGATGAATTATATAATACACGATGGTCAGTTACCTGCTCAGATAGTGCAACAACCCTGGAACAGACGCACGCTCATTCTCCAGATCTCAAGTCAGAACAAAAGAATGTTTTGCTTCCTGCATTTGAAGAACCTGCTGCGTTTACAGAGGACAGAAAGAACCCCTCTCTAAGAGCACGGGTTTCACTCCAGAGACCCGTTATCTGTGATGCGGGCTCTGCGCGGACTTCCCATGTCCTTCTCTAGCTGCCCACTAAGCTCATGGTGCCTTTAGTCTCCACCGGGAATCAGCCATGGACCAAAGTCAACCCACTGTTTTCTCTGGAGTGTTCCAGGCTACCAAAAATATAGGCTTCCTTCTTTCAAAATAAACAAGTAATCAGAAGAAAACCGTGCCTAGCTACATAACTAACAAAATCAACCATGAAAGTCAAATCAAGAGAGTAAGAAAGCAGAACAGGTAGCAACACAGAGAGAGAAGGCCCACGCGGGGTGGGTGGGGAGGGGTCCGCAGAAAAGTCCCCCGCAGAGCTCCATTCTGGGGTGGAATCCAAGGACCCCCTGGGAAAGCACGAGCTTTCCCAGCTATCTCCCCACTGGGTGCCTGGAATTCCACAGAAGGTGTCCTTCCATCTGTTACTGGAGGGACAAAGAGCGTGGCCACCTGTCACTATCAGCCGATACGCAGAGACGGGCACAGGTCCACCAAACTTTGTCAGAAGGCCAGCGTTTCCGGAGAACACACAGAGAAGCCTCTCCAAGAGTGTTCTGCTCTTTGTTTTTTCATTACCAAAATCATAATTTTATACATAAAAGTTCAAAGCAAAGACCACATTAATCCTCATTTTAAATAATCATCAA
Source organism: Perodicticus potto (assembly GCA_963574655.1). Classification (NCBI taxonomy): domain Eukaryota; kingdom Metazoa; phylum Chordata; class Mammalia; order Primates; family Lorisidae; genus Perodicticus; species Perodicticus potto. The sequence goes on along the minus strand of CAUYRH010096028.1, from coordinate 16,901 downwards.
CATAACTCAGTGACCTATTAGAACAATTTCAATTATTCAAAAGTCAATTTTCTAAATTAATTCTCCTAAGCAACCCACGATAGGCATCTTTAGAGTGGGAGCTAAATTTACAAACCAGTAAGAATGGGAGCCAGCGGTGAAGGTCACTCAGGACCTCAACAAACCAGATGGGCTGTTTCAAGCCGGCCCTCGCCTGTCTGACTCCATCTTATTCTCACCACGTGCGCTGTCCCATCTGGAGTGGAGTCTCTCCCAAACAGTTTTGCTGACTTTGGAACATAGCAGCTCTGGAAGAAGTGAGGCAGTAAACAGTAACACCTTCTGTGCAGAAGTTTAAAAGTTGTTTTGCAAATGGCAAATAATGGCAGTCAGGAAAGCGTGAGTCTAGTCCTACTTCCAAAAAATTTGTTCCAAGCACCAGGAGAGGTGCTGCCCATTCCAGGCTCACAGAGGCTGAGGGAGCTGGGACTGGAGGAAGTGTCAGCCAGCTGGGGAGAGGTGTGGGCCAGAGCTCTGAGGTCCGTGAGGCCAAAGTGCTGGAGGCCTCGCTTACACCGGTGGAGGCAGCAGTGGCAGCTTCAGGATGGAGCCTGTTTGCATGATAAACAGAACACTTACTTTCATTTTCATTCAGAAAGACGCCCCAACAATGTTTAGATTCAAGGGATGAAGAGAAAAGTGGACTTAGCCCAAGAGTAGTTGAGCTATTTTGTTGTACTAATTTATAATTATGGGCCCCACGGGCTTCAGGGCTTCCAGGTGGCACAGTGAAAGGGTTCAGAAACTGAATTAGAAAATTCATAGTAAATTCATTTGGCCTAAATCATTAAATGGAAGAGAACAGAAAGTTTATACATCAAAGTATTTTTTTTCTCATAAGTAGTATTTTACATAACACAGTTTTGGTGTTGCTGTTTATTTGTTTGTTTGTTGCAGTTTTTGGTGGGGGCTGGGTTTGAACCTGCCACCTCCGGCATATGGGGCCGACACCCTTCTCCCTTGAGCCACAGGTGCCTCCCTTAACACAGAGTTAAATACCTTTTTCCAAACCTTGCAGGGAAAACTGGTCCTGGGCATGGCCTCAGTGTTTGTTGTATAGGAAGCTGCACGGGGTCTGAGGACAATAGCTCCTAAGTGTCCCCACATTCTTACAAATTTGTTAGAGCACCTCTTATTACTTAGAATAAAGTTGTTTTGTGATAACCTCCTGATCACCTGCCTGTGGCTTAAAAAGAAGACTGGAAATGCAAGGACATTTACTGGGAACCTCGAATGTGTGTTGCTGACACGTAATCATTCAACCAGAGGCTTGTGGCACCACCAGTGAAGGTGTGTCCTGCATTTCAGGCTCAGTCAGGTGGGTTCCACGGGAGCCATTCCCAGGGACTGCGGGATGACAGGCATCTTACTCTTTGGCTGAATGCTTTTAGATCTGAACAGCTTGACTTATTTTCCTGCTGAGAGAGGATACCCGAGAAGGGTGAGGTCTAGGAGAACAGGTCTTCTCAAGCAGACCACCAGGATACACCTGCGGGGTCCTCTGCATGGTGACTCAGCTCATGGGAACTAATAGACTTAACTTCCCTGGAAATAGGAAATTTCTACTTCTGTGAAATCCTGTCGTTCTTTGGGGGCTGGAACAGCTTCTCCCGCTCGATTCAAACTGACTAATGAAAAAGGTAACTATGGGTTGGAACTTTTTGACTGGAGATTAAAAAGAGAAAGACCGAGTCAGTTGGGGAGGGAGGCCAGTTTGAATTCTTCTATGCTGTAAGCTTCGCCGGCTGAAATAAAAGCCCTTTTCCTCTTAAATACCATGTTTGGGTGCTCTTTCTCTCCACTGGGCCTCGTCTTCCTGCAACACTGCCACTTAAACACGACCATGTGTTGGAAAATTCTTGGGGGTTCTTGCTTATGTCCCTGAGTTTAAGTGTTTACATGAACACAGTGAGTGATATTTGCTGATGAACTGGAAGATTCTGAAGGCCAGAGGCGCTTGGGATAGTCAAAACCAAGAAGAGAGTTCACGGTGGGGAGGAGCTGTATATACCCTTCCACTGGCTGTGATAAGAACGTATTTTTCTTTAGTAACATGGGCAGGGAGAGTAGGGTTAGTATGTTCAAGTGGCAACCTGGGAGAACTTTGACATTAGGAGATGGGACTATAACCGTCAGGGAAGGAGCTTGGAAGCTAGTGGGAGGCTAGAGGACACTCTCCTATAGCCGACAGCTGTGCAATGCCGAGCATCTCCCAAGGGTTCACTTTGGCAGCCATGGACAGACCAACATTCACGTTTAAACACCTGTCACTGAGTCAGCACTGATTGCCAGCCGAGCATCAGCCAAAAGTACCCTAAAATAGCAAGGCTGGTTCAGCAAATCAGCTTCCCCTTTTGATAACTCTTCTTTCTCCTGCTCCAAATCTGGAAGAGGCAAAGTGGGAAAAGGCAGAGGGAGAGGGAAGAGCAGAACACGTTCCGTTCCCTCCTGAGTGTCCTCGAGTCACAGGTCGTGGGGGAAGAAGGAAGTTTAGTGCTGGGTTCAAACTTGAAATCAAAATTTAAACTCAGAAAATGATGAGACTTAATTATGAGAAGGAAAATTTTCTGTGTCATGGCACATGTGTGGAAAGCGAGGGAATATGACTGAGATGTCTTTGAGTGTTGGCACGGGTCCTTAAGACGTACGCGTGTGAGAGCAATGTTAAAGAGAAGCAAAGCCTTCCCTCCGTGCTGGCCGCTTACCGCAGAACTGTGAAATTCACTGGGGCCACTTGGGCTCAGTGCTGCCTGCTGCCTCCGTTATTCCAACTTCTCCACGCAGGCGGAGTTCTCATTACACTTCCCCTTTTGTGCAATGAAGCCTTATGGCATCCGCTATGATATGGAAGAAAGCATTCCCTTTCTTTTCAATATCATCCTCCAAGGAGACTTTCCATATATTTTCTTCTAATCGAGCCGCCATGAAATTTTAATAGCACAGATATTCTTATGTTTATGCACTGCACTATACCTCACTTTCAATACAAGCTGACTAAGGGTTTTTCTGCCCCGTTCCCTGCCAACAGCGTTCTTTCAGAAGGCACAGCACTGATGATTCACTTACTCCATCTGCCTCAGATACACAGCAGTTCTCAACCTGTGGGTCGTGACCCCTTTGTAACAATGAAAATACATTCTGTGTATCAGACATTTACATTACAATTCATAACAGTAGCAAAATTACAGTTATGAAGTAGCAACAAAGTAGCATACAAAGTAGTAAAATTATAGTTACAAAGTAGCAACAAAGTAGCATACGAAGTAGCAAAATTACAGTTACAAAGTAGCAATGGTTGGGGGTCACCACAACATGAGGAACTGTATTAAAGGGTCGTAGCATTAGGAGGCATTAGTGACAATCACTGCACTAAACTGAGTCCGGAGTCACTGGTTTTCCCTATTGTGTAGAGAGGAGCCATTGGCGAAAAGACTTGTCCCCAAGAACACTCAAAGCAAAGAGGGTGAGCAAGAGACGGAGGCCCCAGAGTGCCCTCTCCAGGAAGGTGCCACCCCCACTGCTGCTTTCTATCTGTTCTACAGGAATGCAGTGGGTGGGTCCATCCAAGGCGTCCCCAACAGCTCTGCCTTTGTAGGGCTCGACCTTAGCTTTTCTGCACCGTGACAGCTTATAAAAAGGGTTCAAGGAAAAAAAGTGAGGAATCTTTTTGCCTCAGTGCACCGGCATGTCCTATACATTTTAGAATTTGACTTTTTGGCTAATACAGCCATAATGCACATTGGAATTTTAATAGAAGTGCACTATGGACTCAGATACACTCAGAACACCTGCAAGATTCTGGGAAATGGGGAAAATGTATTTTTTGTGGGATTGTCCTGTGTGCCCTTCAAATCAACCCCAATGACAGTCTGCTGATGCACTCCATTAATCCATGATAGAGTCCTACCAATGGTGCATATTTATAGCATTTTTTTCTTTTTCTTTTTTTTTAATTTTTATTAAATCATAATTGTGTACATTGGTGCAATCATGGGGCACAATGTGCTGACTTTATATACCATCTGAAATATTTTCATGGAACTATTTAACATAGCCTTCATAGCCTTTTAATCACTATATGAAGACATTTATATTCTACATTTAGTAATTTTCACTTTTACCCTTGTAAGATGCACCGTAAATGTGATCTGACCAATCACCCTCCCTCCACCCATCCTCTCCCCTCCCCTCCGCTCGCTTGCTCCCCTCCCCTTTTCTTATGCTATAACTGGGTTTTAGCCTTCATATGAAAGCTATAGATGAGCTTCATAGTAGGGCTGAGTACATTGGATACTTTTTCTTCCATTCTTGAGATACTTTGCTAAGAAGAATATGTTCCAGCTCCATCCATGTAAACACAAAGAGGTAAAGTCTCCATCTTTCTTTAAGACTGCATAGTATTCCATGGTATACATGTACCACAATTTATTAATCCATTCATGAGTCGATGGGTTCTTTTTCAGATTGTTTTAAACTAGAGAAACACTGTTGTGCTTATTTTATCATAGCACCTGCACGATGCCTTAGACATATTATTTGCCACTCATTCAATTTAATTCTGTTTTTTCTCACCCTTTGCAACTACTAGTTCCTTGTCTGTCCTATTCCAAAACAGCAAGATGTACTATTTTGCTAATGTGTACAACTTTCACATCTTTAAATACATATACTTCTGTAACTTTTGCTGTTTTATTTTCAAATTTAACATTCAGTTTTAAAATTTAAAGATGATTTTTTAAAATCATGTCATTTATTCTTAATTAAATTCTTTCTTAGGGTTCTTCTGTTTGTATGAAATGTAGATGATTTTTAGGCATTAAATATTCCTACTAATCCTCCATTGCCTTATAATTTTAATCATCCCTGTTACAGTTTTTTCCATCACATGAAATGTGCTAAATTTGCTTAAGTGTACTAAATATATAAATTGTCTAGTGTAAATATGCTTAGGGATATGGGGATACATGGCTTTCATGTATGTATGTATGTATAACATTGACTGTGTGTGTTAAAAATTCCTCTTGGTTGAATGTTGGTGCGCATCAAACCCATGGGGGATAGAGAGTGCTTTTACTCTTAGATCAAATAATCAATTAATTATAAACTTCCTGCCAGCATGAACATTTATGGAAATGTGTTACTTCAAGTTTCTTTTATTTCTTCATAAAGCTACTGAAAGCAAGAATATATTCTTTGAGTTTTCAAGAAAGAATAAACTATTTTTTTAAATACTTGTGAAACTTACATATTAAGTGCATAATATTTTATGCCCAATTTGAAAAATCTAAAAATAATGTTATTCTTAGAAGTTAATGTAAGAATGCTATACTCACCTTTGTGAAAGAAACCAATGACACCTTATGTCTGGAAGTCAGTGCCATAGTAGTTATTAATAAACTAATTGGTTATTAAATTAATATGAACAACAGCTATAACTATGTGCATCTAAAAGCGACTGAACTCCCAAATGTAATTCATAGTTTCTTTGTTAATAACAGACAGTTTTGTAGGTCACCTCTATTTGTTACTAGATGCTTCTGTCGTTCTCCTCCTCTGTTTGATGTAATTATTGTCATGCTAAAACTTGTTCTCATATAGGGCAGAATTTGTTCATTCCTTTAATTCACCAGTGTTTTTGCCAAAGACAGAATATTTTGTGTAATATTTTTAAGGTCTAAATTTTTAAATATTAATAAGGTGGTACACATTTATGTTTTGTTTTTGCTTCTGGATCTTCTAATGTAGAGGTTAACGTGAACATGTGACTGTAGTAAAATGGAAAAACAGAAGAAAACTTACACGCTTGCTCAATCAGTTGCTTGATTCTCTATGTAAAATACCGGTTTGAATCTAATAAAGCAAAGAATTTAGTGATTTAGTATGAAGTGAAACAAGCCTATTAAAAGTAACTTTTGAAAGAATAGATTTTATGAAATGCAATAAAAATAATGAAATATATTGATTAATCAAACTTACGTAGCACGTTATTTTACTGATTACTTTCAAAATTTATTTTTGACAAATTTATCAAAAAACAATTCTTTAGGCAATTTGAATCAAGCTGAATGTATTTCTTCGGCCATAATAACATAAAAGTAAGAGCCTACGTGAACAAAATGATGCATAGCGGGAAACATGCCTCAATTACCAATTCACATCTATTAACTACTGTGATAAGATTTGCAGAAATCATCAGGCATGCCATTTAGAACCTGATTTTGACATAAATTTATTTTTTTGAGTGAGTTAAATGTGTTATACTGAGGTGTTCTTATGCTGTCATCCCAGTTAAGTAGGTGTGTCCTTTTTCTGAGTGTCAATTAAGTGGATTTCTTAAGTTTGAGAATTGTGCTAAGTGCTTGTTTATTAACTACCAAAAAACAAATGCTAATTTATGATAAATTAATCCTTAAGGAATTTTACCTTTCTGATGTTATTCACTTTAGCATATAGGAAGAAGGATACTGTTTTGTTTAGAAATTAGATAATCTGGCTTGCTTCTTGGATTAAGTATGAAAATTAAATTTAGGAAATTTCAGATCACTATTGAATAATGAAATGAAATCATTTCAGATTTTTGCTTTATTTGGTACCAAACATCTGATACAAACATGATGTGCTGGTACTCTTTAAAGGGCAGTTGTTTGTCTTTCTATCAGTAGAGACCATTGAGGTTAATTTAGCAACGGTCAAGATTTTCCTGATCAGTGAAGATAAGAACACTTATGAAAACTGAAGGACTGTGATTTTAATCACCCTGTGTGGCCTTACTTTGGTGACTTCCTCAATTCTGTCTTACTAAGGTTGAATTTACCTTCCTTTATTAATTCCAGATCCAAACTATTCTTCTGAGGTCATTTGGAGTAATTTTATTCCCTGGAAAATTACCTAGTCTCATTTAAAAATTTTATATATTTCTAACCTGGAAAATATTCAGAGCTAAAGAAATAGTAGAGTTTACGCAAGTATTAGTAATTGATCATTTGCCTTAAAATGAGATTTATTAAGAAGGAGATTAGTTTTCCAAGAAATGATAAATACCACATTTATTAGAAGGCTCTAATTACTAAATTGTAAGTATTATCTTCTGTTTCCTTTAACAATTTATCTAAAATGCTATCAGATTATATTTGGTAATATTGTTTTCGATGAACATCTTTTATTATTTACAACTAAGTTTTAAATTATTTTTAAAAATTTCACTGAATGAGTAATTTAAGAATTTTAAATATTTTAACACAAATGAAATAAATGAATTTTTTAAAAGGCTGTTTAAACTTCAGCCTTGTTTTTCTAAATGAGCTATAAATTGCAAAATGAAGTGAAATGTTTGAAACACCATTATACTGTTACACTGTTCAGCGATAATTTAACATTTTGGGATTCAGTATGTTATCATGCTCATATAGATGTATATTTTATTTTAAAATAGGTGTATTATTTTAAGACATGGTATTGTTCTTGATAGTTGTGAATCAAGGAAAACTGCATTCAGTTTACTGTTCAGCTCATTTATAAGTTACTTATAGGTCATCACTATTAAGTATTCATGTTGTTTTTCTCATTAGACAGAGATATCTTGATTCTGTGCTTATTTTTATATTTGAGTTTGTCTAAACTACAGCCCTGGATGAAGTTTGCCTTACTCATTTGTTTTGCCTGTGTAAGGCTAGCCTGGTACTTCCTCTCTCAAGCAAAATTTTCTGTAGTCATTATCACCACCTAATGCCCATGCTTTCTACTACCCAGTCCAGGTGCAGGGAGAGAAGATGCAAGGAATCAATTCCCTTTGCTCTTTTACACGTTTAAAAGAACTACCCTGTCTCTCCTATCTCTTTCTCTAGCAACCCTCTCTCACCTGTAGTTGCTGCCAAAGAGTTTGAAGTAGCCTCTGTTTTCTGTGACTTTGGTGCTGTGTTTTATTTTTTCTATTTTATTCATTGTCATTTGTTCGTCCAAAAGCTATTATCAGGCACCTACTGGATATAGAGCACATTCACAGCATTGAGGGTATAGCAGTAAAAAGTAACACAAGGTCACTGTCCTTAGGGAAGAGAATTACTGGAGTAAAAGGGCACTCATGGCAGGGGAGTAGAGTGCCCCTCTTTCCTATTCAGGACTTTTTAGGAAGGGCCGTTCTAGTAAGATAGCTTTCTGAGATTTTGAGGTTAGAAGGGACAGGATGTTGGAGTATCTTCTCTATTTTGAGCTACATCTACCTGTGTTTAATATGTAAAAAATGTCATGGACAAAGTAAGAAACATGTTTCTTGTCAATCGAGGTTTCCGTATGTGTGCATAAGTAACATGTATATTAAAAAATATAAAGTGGCCCTACTACCATTGACATAGATAACTTGAATGGACATTTAATGGGGGAAAAATTGTTGAATATTTTGAGATGTCCACATGTGTGTTGCTGGTATATGTATATGGCTATTTAGTTTTCTCTTGATATCAGAAAAGTCACCTGAAATTTACAAGTAAACAATTCTTGGTATAATGCTGTAAGTTATGAGTGACTTATAGTTTATGCAATTTTTTTTTTTTTTTGACCAGGGCTGGGTTTGAACCCGCCACCTCCCGCATATGGGGCGGGCGCCCTAGTCCTTTAAGCCACGGTTGCCACCCAGTTTATGCAAATTTTAAGTGGTTAATATGCCTTCCATGAAGTTCTGGTTCAGAAAATCTCATGTTATATAATCTCTTATTTGGATACAGAGAGAGATTTACAGTTTATATTAAAGGAAAATAATCTTTGTTTTTTTTTGCCTTCACGAAATATTGAACAACCCTTTAAGACACGTTAGCAAAGAGGAATCTATTATGCACAGGGCACTCTGTGTTTTTATTTGTACCAGCAGTTGTGCTATCTGATTTTTTTAAATTCATCAGAAGCCTCTTTTCATGCCATTAAATAAATGCCTACATCATAAATTTAATTTTGACTTATGATAATTCATCATTTACTTAACCTGTTGCTGAAACCTGTTTACATGTTTTGCTATTAGAGAAAATACTATTATGAATAACTCTTTTTGCATCTATACACTTTTCCAATTCTTTACTTGTAAATTTTAAATGTTTTTAAATGGGATTACTCTTATTGCTAAATTGCCCTCCAAAAGAGTCTACCAACCTGTAATTCCAGAGTATCCATGTCTGCACATCCACCCCAAACCCTTCCTTGCCAATCAGAACTACATGGTGATATTTGATCAGTTTGGTTTGCTTGTTTGAATACAGTTGAACTTGAATGTTTTTGCATTGGATTATTATATTAAGTCAGTCTTTCCTTGGTCCTTCCTTACTTGCTCTCCCTTTGGCTTCCCTGCCTCCTTTGGGAAATGTGGTATGTGTGCATGTGTTGTGTGCACAGAGGAGGGTGACAGCGGCTGTTGATATGTCTAACTCATTTTTTTAGATTGATGTTTATAGTTTCCTTAAGGATTACTAAAATATTTCATATATTAAGGAAAAAAATCCAGATTTGATCTAGCATTTTATATATGTTGCAGCTTTGCCGGGTTTCATCTTAACTTTGTGAGTTAGGTTTGGGTCTACAGAAGTTATAAAGTATGCGTTTGTTAAAGGCCGCTTGGAGAGCCTGTGTGGAATATGGACTCTGAGACATTGCAGGGAACTAAGGGACTAAGCAGACATTGAAAGAAATATAATGTATAAACATTGATTGTTCCTTAACGGGGCGGTGGGGAGAGCACCTATGCAGAACATTTTTTTACCTAGTATTTTATTTAGGTAGAATTAACTGATTTATTTTGTGATATTAAAAATGTCATCTTGAGATTTAAAGCACAAACTTGAAGATTGTTATCATTGTACATGTCATACTTAAGGTGAGATAGCAGTGGTACTTATATATTTTTAAGTTTATTAGTAAAATTGTAGTTGTCTAAGTATTTGATTTACCAAATGCAGTTATTTATATTTGAACTTTGTTAGCTAGTTAATTTTTACATGGGCTAGCAAGTCTTTAACTTTTCCGTTTCTGCAGTATAGTTAACTGTACATGGCCTTGTTTTTCCAGAAACATGTTATCTTTAAACTCAGTTATATGCTTACCCTGTATCAAATTTACATTTTTCTGGAGAGTTAAATTCTAAATAAGTGTCTCCTTTTAAAAATACAGTCTTAGAAAGTTAAAAAAATACTGTGTAATGCTGACCATTGCATACTCAAAATATAATGAAAAATAGTAGCATGTGGATTTAAGTTTTTTACTTTACTTTGACTTTAATAGCTGGAATGATTACTTGCAATGAACAGCTGCATCATTAGCACCACAGGCTGAAATCAAGGTTCCAAAGTCCCATAGGTTTTACATTCCATGACATGTTAGCAAGAAACTTACAAATATAGAAAGTCTCATGTTCTAAGATGGAACATAATCCATGTATTATCCATGATTAGTAAAGCAAATAACATTCAGTCCAATGACAGTATCTGTAAAAGAAATAAAATGATAGAAAAAGGAACTGGTTAGTCCTTGTTAAAGTTGGATTAAACTTAAATACATCCATTTTCATCATATGACCGGTGTTTAAGAAATGGGTTTACTTTATTCTGTTTCTCTGAGCTGCTAATGTATTATTTTGAACTTTTCATTTTGTTTAATCAGAAGTCTTTGCACATAGGGCTTGCTAGAACTGTTTCTCTTGTAGTAGTTAATGATAGAGAATTCTAAGCCATGTTTTTTTCTTGTCTTCATTTTCACAAACCAAAACATGAAATAAGAACAGTAGAATATTTTGATGTATAATAAATAAGCACTTTTGAGTTTAGATTTGGTACTTTGATAACTGTAGTCTTAGAAGATCATAGTAAATATTTACTTTTTCTCAAAATAATCATTGAATTTTAAAATCTGCTATACCAAATATAATTTTAGTTTTCCTGGAAGTTTGCTAAAGTTGGGAATGAAGAACTCTCAAAACAAAAAAGGACAGTACCTTAATTCCTTACCAGTAATGCTTATGTCTTTTTAGTAATATCATTTTTTAAAAAATCAGCTTTATAGCTAAGTTTAATAGCTGGAATGACTACTTGCAAATGAACAGCTGCATTTTATGAACAGTTTCTATATTAATAAGAAGACAATAAAATGGTATTATATTCATTACAAAATTTTACAAAGAGGTGGCCTACGTGTACAGAACATTTTGTAAATATTTTGTAAAATTTTGTAACAAATATATTGTAAATAAAGGTACATTTAGCCATGATTTTTCACTTTCCCTATGTATGGCAACTTTATGGGTGCTTTTGGACACCCTGTACTATGTGGTCAGAATGTTAATAGATTAAGCATGCACAAATATGGCATTGGAGAAGTAAATTTTGTTACTAAATAGTTATATGAGTTTCTTCATTGTAGGAATTTATATTTTAATATGTTAATATGTGTATGCATTGTGAATCATTCAGCAGGAAGTATATAAATGTGCTTTTTCCTCTGAAAAGTGTTTGACCAGAGATTCTTTATCTTCATGGAGCATATTGTGGGACAAGTGTTGCGTAGAGTATACTTTGAGAAGTGCTAGACAGGCATTTGGGAGTTTCAATACTTGTTAAAAATCTTACATATATTTTTTCAACTTATTTTAAAATAAGATTATATAAAACAATTACTTTTAAAAAAAAACAATATTTCCCCAATTCCTAAATTTTCCCGAAGTGGTAACTGCAGAAATTTTACCACACAGTCGTCTTTGTTCAGCTGATCCTATTTATTTCTCCACTGCATATTATGTACGGAGTGAGTATTTCCTATCTGTCCATCTTCATTCCTTTTTATAGTCCTCTTGAACATTTTTTTTCCAACTGTGTACCTACTTAAATGGTATGTCATGATTCTACAATCCCTTTTTTCTCAAACTCCCATGACCTTTACATACGCGGCTGTCTTCCCTTGGACTATTCCCTTCCTACCTCGTGTCTAGCTAGTGAACTCTTGCTTTCTGTGATTTAGGATTCAGATTAAGTATGAACTACTAGGTAACCTCTTCTGCCATCCATTTATGCACCCAGTCAGTTATTAAAATGTTTAGTATTTGACACACATGCATGTGTTGCCACGATGCTCTGGATGTACGAGTGAACAATATAAACATGGAAACAGCTCGCATTCCTGTGAGCTGAGCCAGGCTAGCGAACAGGCTATCGCAATAATCCTTGATAATTGCTGTTATGGGCAAGTACACTGTGATGTGAGTACGCCTGAAAAGAGCACTTAGATTATGGAAAGTACATGGCACTTTTCTAGAAAACTGATAACTGGCCACAGGTTTGAAAGATAAATAGGAGTTGGTGAGGTAAGAGGATGAGTATGCAATCAGAACATATAAGGAAAGAATTTAACAACAGACTAAACCTACATGCCAGTAGGTGGAATTATTTGGTAAATAATCAAGAAGACATTGATATGGTGAGAGAAGTTATATAGTATTACCCAAAATTACAGCTTTGATGATGGCAAGTCTAGCCTTTGAGACAATGTTGGAATTGAATGTGGTTATAAGGTGGCTTTCTGCTTGTAAGTCACACACATATAATTTGTTTCTCCATACCACAGCCATATAATAAGACAAAGGAAAGAAAGCCCAACCTAGATTTCCATAAAACGATAAATTTCCAACAACTTTGGAGTAGTTTAACTGTATGCATCTGTGCTGCTTATATCATATCTGAGGGTTACAGAAGTGTTTAAATTCCATCTATATTTTCTCCAGGCTAATGTTACCCGTAGAGTTTCTATATTACTTCACTATTTTCCTTTTTGAGTTACACGTGAAAAGTAGCCTATAGCTTAAAAGTTTCTTGTCAGTACAGGATTTCTTCCCTGCATTATTAGAAATTAGACAAATTCACATTATTTTACGTATAGTTTTAGTTCGTTGGTCTGTAATTTTATTACGTTTTTTCTCATTTTTGTGTTTTTAAAAATAAATTTTATTATGTATACTTAAGTTACAAAATGAGTTATAAGATACATGTAGTAAAGTGGTTACTTTAGTGGGAAATATATCCATCATTTCACATGGTTGGTTACCCATTTTCTATCCCATGGCAAGAGTAGCTATAATCTACTCATATATCCAAATTTCTGAGTATAATGCACTATTATTAGCTGTAGTCTTAATGTAGTACATCAGATTGTTCAACTCCTTTGCATATGTCTTTTGACTAACATCTCCCTATATTCCCACCCCCACCACTGTTTTATTCTTTATGTAATTGGCCTTTTTTTTCTTAGATTCTACATGTGAGATCTTATAATAATTTTCTTTCTGGGTCTAGTGTTTATCACTTAGCACAAGGTCCTCCAGGTCCATCCTGGAGGATGGCAAATGGCAAGACATCTTTCTTTTAAATATACTTAAAATGTTTACAAGAAGAATGGAAGTAAATTTTCAAAACGTGTATTCTTTCTAAATTCTTTCCTTACTATATTCCCCAAAAACAGTCCTTCTAAACTCTTGTGTAGATCTTATTTAGAAATAAGACTTTTGGTAAAGTTCTTAGACAAGTTCACTGTTAATGTCAAATTTCTATGGTGTTCACTTATGTTTCTTTGATGTTAAATTTAGACATATTTTTCACATCCTTATGACATACACAAATGTCTGTAATCTTGACTTAACAGTAGAAAAGTACTAGGAATAGTTTACTCTGAATAAAATTATCTTACTATTACAGTAACAAGGGGCACTTATTTTTAGAACGTTTTGGCCATTTGATTATAGGTGTTCATAGAATAATGGTTTCTCAGGACCTATTGGAGACTCAGTCACAAATAATATGAATAATATATTTTCATGGTTCTTTAGAAATTTCATATATTAACACTCTCTTTTTCATCTATCCAGTAGAACTTTTATGTAAAATCAAATATGATAGAATTTTTATATAGAAATAGTCATAAACAACATTAACACTTTGCTTTAGTTCTAGAATCTAGCAGTTTGGTCAGATATTGTAATTGGTGAGGATACTTGTTTCTTTTCCTAACAGTATATACTTAGGGCATTGTAGTAGACACCAAACCTGAAATATCATGGTTTGACATGCAGCAGTATTGTACGAAAGCCTTAGTTTGTGGTCAGGATTTAACATTTTATCATCACAGACTAAATTTAATTAGGATCTGTACTTGACCAGTGTAAGGAGTTGGTACATTTGGATCTTTTTTCCTATGAAAAACCTTTTCAAAATTATTGTCTTGATTTATATTTACTCTTAAAAAATAATCAGGAAATAATTTTTTATTCTATCAAGAAGATAATTGAATAAGGAAGGAGTCCTTGAGCTGATCTCTCATCCCTGGGTGTTTCTAAAAGGATGGGTGGAGAGGAGAGAATGTTTTGGAATAGGAATGTATGGTGGATCTATTCATTTGTAGATTTCAAAGTGTTATGTGATAATAATCCTTAATAAATTAGAGTCAAATATGGTCTTTGCTTTGCCTTGGGTTATTGATAATGTATATATATTTTCCTTCTCCTTTTGACATCGGATTTTAATGTAATCAGTCTGGGCTTTTAAAATCTTATTTTTATGTGCTTTATCCAAGGCCATAGTTTTAAATGAATAGTTATTTATTAACAACTTGCTATGTTCTGGGCTGGAGATACACCTGTGAGTAAAACAGTGAAAGCTTTTGCCCTCTTGGGTCTCTTGTTCCATCAGACAAGCAGTGAAAAAATTATAACAAACAACAATATCAGAAAATGATAAAGATCATGAAAAAAGTAAGAATAAAATAAGCACAAAGTGATAGTGATTGAAAGTAAACTGTTTTATGGCTGTTAGGAAAGACTTCTCTGATAAGATACTATTAAGCTGAAAGGCCTGCCATGGGAAAAGCAAGAGCCAGTGCTCCCAGGGTAGAGATCAGCAGGAAAAAAAGGCCAATGTGAGAATAATCTTGGGGGAGGGCGCCTGTGGCTCAAAGGAGTAGGGCGCTGGCCCTATATGCTGGAGGTGGCGGGTTCAAACCCAGCCCCAGCCAAAAACTGCAAAAACAAAAAAAAAGAAAGAATAATCTTGGCATGCCTCAAGGACTAAAAACACCCTCACTCCTTTAAGTACACACACAAAAAAGAAAGAGAAATAAGACATGAGTACTAAGAGCTTAAGCCTAGGCCAAATCTTGATGGGTTTTGAAAGCAGTAGTGAATGGTGTAGATTTAACTCTAATATGAGACAAAAGCCATAGGTTTTAGATGGGTGGGTTTGTTTGTTTGTTTGTTTGTTTTGTTTTTTGAGCCAAGGTCTTGCTTTGTGCCCAAGCTAGAATACAGTAGTTATCATCATAGCACACGCCAGCCTCAAACTCCTGGGCTCAAGTGATCTTCCTACCTCAGCATCACAAGTGCTAGGACTACAGGCAAGCCCCCAATCCTCCACCACATTTACCTAATTTTTTTTTCCTATGGCGATGTGATCTCACAATGTGGCTCAGACTGGTCTAAAATTACTGGGCTCAAGTGATTCCCCCACCTCAACTTTCCTAAGTGCTAATATTACAGACATGAGTCACCACACCCAAACCAAGAAATTATAAATTTTAAGC
Source organism: Perodicticus potto (assembly GCA_963574655.1). Classification (NCBI taxonomy): domain Eukaryota; kingdom Metazoa; phylum Chordata; class Mammalia; order Primates; family Lorisidae; genus Perodicticus; species Perodicticus potto. The sequence goes on along the minus strand of CAUYRH010096028.1, from coordinate 1,271 downwards.
AGGTAAATCAAATATGACTTACATGTTTGAAAATTATTCCGAGTGAGGAGTTGATTCTAGGGGAGAAAATAAGGAAGCAGGACAGTCATTAGAAGAGTATTCTTTTTTTTTTTTTTATTTTTTTTTTTTATTAAATCATAGATGTGTACAATAATGTAATCATTGGGTACAATGTCCTGGTTCCATATACAGTCTGAAATATTTTCACCGAACTGGTTAACTTAGCCTTCATGGCATTTTCTTAGTTATTGTGTTCAAACCCTTATACTCTACATTTAGTAAACTTCACCTGCACCCTTCTAAGATGTACCCTAGGTGTGGACCCACCCTTCACCCTCCCTCCACCTTTCCTCTCCCACCCCTTCCCTCCCCTCCCTTAATACCTTCCCCATATTCTTGTACTGAGATTGGGTTATAGCCTTCATATGAAAGCTATAACTTAGTTTCATATTAGAACTGAGTACATTGGGTACTTTTTCTTCCAATCTTGGGATACCTTGCTATGAAAAATATTTTCCAGCTTCATCCATGTAAACATGAAAGAGGTATAGTCCTTTGCAAAATTGTTGAGTAAAGAAAGAAGAGTATTCTAATGGACGTGTTAAGAGAACATGGTGGCTTAGACTAGGGAAGGGTCAGAGAAAGAGCAAATTAATTCAGAAAATATTCTATGGCATTTACAGCCATGGGACTAAATGAGAATATCCTGGGAAGAGAGTAGTAACAAGAGAGGCAAAAGAAGAAAATGTTTCCCTAAGAAGAAGGTTGTTGGCAGAGGCTACTCCTTGGAAAGGAAAGGTAAAATACCATAATGTATATACTATACCACTGGATACTGATTTGTAATTTACCAATTTCCTTGTCATTTCCCCTGGTTGACTGAAAATTTTAGCATCTTATTTATTATCTGTCCCTATACTTACACACCTATTCAGTCTTCATTTCCAAAGACTTGGAAGGAAAAAGGAGAAACTATCAGTAAGAACAAGAAAAGTAATCAGTAATAGGCAAAGGTAGAACAGCATCAGGTCAGAAGCACACTAATCAGATTTATGTTTTCCAGAAAGGTCATCAAGCCACACGCAATAAAGATGGTTCCAGTCCATGAACCCCTGTATCACTCTTCCTCTGGAGAAACCCTAACTGCCCCCTTCTATCATCGCCCGATCCAGCAGGAAGCAGTTAGATCGAGTCTTCGCCCCTTTTCCCTAACAGCAGTTGGGGTTTCTACTCGGAGAGGGAGAATTGATGCAGGACATCTGGCACCCTAG
>CAUYRH010096025.1:0-34677 GCA_963574655.1 Perodicticus potto | reverse complement strand
TCTTTAGAGAAGTTTCTTTTTAGATCTTTTGCCCATCCTGAGATGGGATCGCTTGTTCTTTTCTTGCTAATACGTTGGAGTTCTCTGTGTATTCTGGTTATTAAACCTTTGTCGGAGGCATAACCTGCAAATATTCTCTCCCATTCTGAGGGCTGTCTGCTAACTATACTTACTGTGTTCTCGGCCATGCAGAAGCTTTTTAGTTTCATCAGATCCCAGGATGGGTTTGGTGCCTCCTTTGGGCTTCCACCACTTCTCCGTTCCTATCTGTTAACAGCAGAAAACACGTGAAAATGCAGTCACACAAACTAGGAACAGCCATCAAAGGTTGAAATTCTGCTTCTTTTATCACTGTGTGATCTTGGGCAAGCTGATTAATTTCTCTAAGTTCAGTCTCTTGTCTCTAAAGACAAAGCAAGGTTTTAATGTGTGTTGGAAAGTTTGTAGCAAGTATTAACACCATCATTTCTCACTCAGTCATCCTGGAGTAGAGTGCTGTGGCATTATAGCTCATAGCAACTTCAAACTCTTAGGCTTAAACTATCCTCTTGCTTCAACCTCCTTAGTAGCTGGGACTATAGGCACCTGCCACAATACCCAGCTAGCTTTCCTATTTTTAGTAGAGACGGGGGTCTTGCTCTGCTCGGGCTGGTCTCGAACTCCTGATCTCAGGCCTCTCAGAGTACTAGGAGTGAGCCACCCCACACCCAACCTGCAGGTAACGTCTTCAGCATACACTTTCTTTTACCCTGCCTAAAATTGGAACCAAGAGACAAAGAAATCAGGCAGATAGGAAAGAAAAGAAAATATCAGCTTTATCACTTAATTTTAAAAGGCTGGGTCCAGAATGTAGCTTGGATATGCAGAATTAATGACCTCCTGGAGCCACCAAAATCAGGTCATTGCCCAGCCACAACAGCACTGACCACATAGCCTCCCGATGAGCGGAGCCCCCCACACTCCACCCTTGGGGTGAATGGAAAGAGAAGGCAGCATCTTCCCCCGCAGGCAACTCCCTCCTCCCGAAAAAGGGCGCAGGGCAGGAAACGGCACCACCCGGAACCCAGGAGTGTTTAGGAAAAATCTCAAGGAAACTCACACACCAAGCACTCTACCCCGGCCCCACACTACCCCGTTCCATCTCGGGTCTACATACGTGTACTGCGTATATGTGAATATGGATATTCATAGAGAGAGAGAGGGTGCCAACAAGTGTATATACATTTTAAGAAAGGAAAAAACTACTAGAATGGAAATACTCAACATATACCAATAACTTTTATTATCTTATATCTCTCTTCTAATCGCAGAAATCAAATGTAATACTTGAGTATTACAATTTTAATACAACTTTTTCCTTTCTTAAAATAGATATGCATTTTTTGCCGCCCTCCATATGCCACAGAAGAACCTGTGTAAGTTGACCACTGAAGGGGCTGTGACGAACCGGTCAACATATGGAGGTGTTGGCATACATGAGAAGCAAGGTCCACGGTACTCATATGCACAGGTGGTGCGTGCCCAGTCTGTGGAAATTAGGTCAACTTAAGGAGGTGGTCAATGCAGGGAGGTGGCCGACTACAGAGGTTCTACTGTATCTATAAAGTGCTTATAACAGTGCCAGGTGTGGAGAAAGTGCACAGCAACTGTTAGCTGTTATGATTATTACTATTATACAATTATTTCCAAGCCTTTGCTACGTGCTAGGCACACAGCTAGAAGCCAAGGATGCCCCTGCGGCCAGAGTGGGCATGCCCCGCCTCCTCAGGCTCCAGGCCCTGACACTCACCAATAACTCCCCTGCACCTTGGTTTCCTCATCTGTCAAACAGCAGCTGCCCCTCAGAGTTATTGAATGGTAGCCACAGGTAAACTGTATTACTTGCACCTTCCTTCTTCAAGGTCTATTAATCCTGCAACCGTGTTCTTCTTCCACTTATTTTGGATAAGGTCTTGTGCACTTCCATATGAATTTTAGAATTGATTTGTCAGTTTTTACAAAAGAAGTCTGCTGAGCCCTCACCTGGAATGACATTGAATCTGTAGATTAACTTAGGAAGAGAGGCGTCTTAACCTCTTTATTAGCCTTTAGGTCTTCTTTAATTTCTGCTACCCATGTTTTGCAATTTTCAATATAACCAGTCTTGCACTTATTTTTCCAGGTTTATTCTTATCCCATATTTTTGGTGTTATTATAAATGGTCATTTACAATTTACTTGGTATGTAGGTCCCTCTTCAAAGCTGCAGTCTGGCTGCTGATGCTCCAGCTAGCACATCTACCTTCTAAGCAAGAGGAAGAGAAGGGCAGGGGGTCAACAGGAGTGAACACTGGCTTTCCAGTCCCTTTAAGAAATAACTTGCATGTACACCTCACTGTCCCCATGAGGCAGATCTGAAGGGGCCTGCTCTCCCCTTCAGCCTGTCTCCAGGGTTCCCCAGCCCACTCCATTCCTCAGCACAGCTCCATACAAGAAAGGGCCTGGGCTTCTTCCCCAACCAGGACTCAGAGAATAGTCTTCATTCTTCATCATTCTACAGATGGGGAAACTGAGGCCCCAAGGAAAGGGCCCCAAGGTTATTCACAAAGATGATGATGCAGCAGGACAAACATGCCACACCTCCCCCGTAACTCTTCCTGGGCTCAAGAGAGTCTGTTGCCTCCGCCTCCCAAGTAGCTGGGACTACAGGTGCCCACCACAACACCCGGGCATTTTTTGGTTGCAGCCACCATTGTTGTTTGGTGGGCCCGGGCTGGATTCAAACCCACCAGCTCAGGTGTACTTGGCTGGTGCCTTAGCCCGCTGAGCCACAGGCGCCGAGCTGCTCTCTTTCTGGTTCTTAAAGATGACATTCAGGGAACTTGACTGCTGGATCCAAGACCAACCAGTAAGAGGCTGAATGAGTCATTTCAGCCAGTGCCAGGTGCTCCCGAGCCCTCTAGAAACCTGTTGTCCTACTAACCATGAGTAGTCTCTCACCCAGCCCTACGGGCGTGCTCTGCCCCTGACACACACCAAGCCCCCAGGGAAGCTGCATTTTGTCTTCAGCACCTGATGCTACTTACCTTTCCCTCTGCCCAGAATGAGGGAACCTCACACACTTGCGCACACACTTGCACACACCCACACTACGAAGCAAGGCTGTGGGCTTTTGCGCGGAGCCACTTTGCACCTTGAAGAGGATGACTGTCACTTCACGAGTGCTCACTGAATCTCTCCTGGGGGGTCTGGATAAAGTGGGGGAGGCGAGGGTCGGTGCAGTGCCGCCTTAAGGGCACAGCTGAGCAGGAGGCACTGACAGCCCCTAGGATGACACTCAGGCTGCCCATCTTCTCCAATCTTGAGGCAGAAAAGGGGACTGAGAGGCAAATATCACCCCAAGTCCACCCTGCCTTCAGATTACCAGAGTTGGAAAGAATGGGGAAAATAGATGAATTTGCAGCCATGTCCCTGCACCCACTGCCCACGGGACAACGTGCAGCCTGAGCTGCCCAGCAATGCTGTGTCTGTGCTGGACAAGAGCAGGGACGGTCACCAAGAGGGGTGTGAGCAGAGTTACCTGTAGTGAAGGTCACTCTGCACTGGGGATGTGGGGACACTCTTTGCCCTTCCTCAGCCACCCTGCATGCTAAGCGTTTGTGTCCCACTTTGCTCTTAAAGAGAATTTAAGTTTTCTGAAGTTGCTGCTGTCAGAGGCATGTCGGACCTGGTGTCCAGTTGTCCAACCTGCAGCCCACACTTCTTGACCCCTGAGCAAGGGGCCCAGCAGCTTCCCGCCCTCCCAGCTGAAGCCTGGTTGGGCAGAATCCGCGCCTTCTCCAACTGCCAGCACAGAGCAAGGGATTTTCAAGGCAAAAAAGATTCTTGAATTCCACTCAGTTCTTGGAAGTCACTTTTTCCTTCTTGAGCAGAAGCAGTTCTCCTGCCACCACCCTCCCTGGAGAGCCACGAGTTTGTGCTTCCTGCAATCCTAAGAGAAACGGGCCACTTCCCAGCTTCAGGTCTGCTGCTGACGTGGCCTCATCCTGGGCCATCATGGGGAGAGGCAGGGGATGTCCCAAAGCCCGTGCAGGGAAGAAGTCATTCAGGTCAAATCGTCCAGGCCTCTCCAGGGGGGAGGGACTGGCTCCCAGCAGGTGTGCCTTTAGGCCAGCAGTTCTCAAGCTGTGGGTCGCCACCCACAGAAACTGTATTAAAGGTTTGTGGCATTAGGAAGGTTGAGAACCACTGCTTTAGGGGCTCCCTGTGCAGAGACTAGAGACAGAGCAGGGTGGAGCTCCCCACATGCCCTTACTTGGCTCCAGAGGTACAGACCCCCCAGTCCATCCTACGCTCCCTCAGCAGCCCTTCCGTACCTCACCCCCATTCCCTGAAAAGCCTGGAGGTTCCGTCCTGGGCAGGAAGGGCCTCGCCAGGTTACTCAAGTGAGTGGGCAAAAACAGTGCCAAGCCAGGTGTCTGCCCCAGAGCCTGTGCACTCTCCCCTGCGCACCTGTCCCCCCAGCCACAGCTGCCTGGGGCCAAAGACTTCAAAAAAAGGGTACAACCCCAGCCCATCACCAAGGTCGGGAGCTTAGGGTGCCTGAGCTGGAAGGCCCTACTGTCACCCGGCCTGTGTGCAGTTCTGAGGTGGGGACTCAGAGGCCCTGAGAGGACAGGAGCTTCCCAGCCTCACACAGCAGGTTAAGGACGGACTTGGGCCATGCCTGCCACCCCCTTCCAAACCCAGGAGGCCGTGAACTCCTCACCTAAAGGCAGCTGTTTCCTCCCGTTCCCTTCCTCTTCCTGCTCCCTGGTGCTGGAGTCAGGGAGGGAACTTCAGCAGGGTCTGGTCTTGATCTACCACGATCACCACTAGACATAAATGAATTTTAAGATAAATTTCTGCATGAATTGTTGCACCAGGAAACCTTTAAAACTCTGTCTCATCCAACAGCCTTCTGCCATTTCCTTTCTTAAAAACCAGGAAATAATTCACTTGTCTGATGGCGGCCTTGGGCACAGATGCTGATAAGACATGTAAATATGCCTAAGCCTGGACAACACCGGGCAGCCCCAACGCAGGTGGAGCTGGGAGGCCTGGCTGGGTCCCCGGCAGCGGTGCTCCTTTCAAGCTTCTCCCAGATGGTAGTGACCTGGGCGCCAGCACACCCCCCTCAGGAGCCGTCTACACTCCTTCAGGGTTTAAAAGCAGCCCGCTGATCTTGTCCCTGAGATCACCCAGGGGTCACCTCCTCCTGGAAGCCTTCCCTTACTCTCCTGAATCCCACACTGGGCCGGAACTCCTCTGGGGTCCTGTGGCCCTGGCAATGCCTGGTGACACTTGTGGTCATCTTCTCTGCCCCATCTGGGAGCAGCTTGGGGGCGGGAGCTGGGACTGCTCAGGAAATGTTGCAGATGGCTCAGCGCCCGTAGCACAGTGGTTACGGCACCAGGGAATGGGAGGAAACATGTACACTGAAGGTGGTGGGTTCAAACCCCGCCCAGGCCAGCTAAACAACTGCAACAAAAAAATAGCTGGGCATTGTGGCAGACACCTATAGTCCCAGCTACTTGGGAGGCTGAGGCAGGAGAATAACTTAAGCCCAGGAGTTTGAGGTTGCTGTGAGCTGTGATGCTAGAGCACTCTACCAAGGGTGACATAGTAAGACTTTATCTCAAAAAAAAAAAAAAAAGGAAGTGCTGCGGGTGTTGATTGCACAAGGCACTTTAGAGGCCTCAGGAGAGAGCCCAGGCCAGGCCTTTTCTGCTGCCATTCATGGGACAGGACTCCCCAGTGGTCACCTCCATTTCCTCCAAGCCCAGAACAGGGCCTGGCATGAAGCAGGTATTCCAGCAGTATTGGTTAAATAAATAAATTGAAGGGACTCCTGTGGCCGCAGAGCTCGCAGCACACACAGACCAGGCATCATGCTGCACCCACGTGCTATCTTGGCCCATCCTCCCTGCACACCTGTACACACAGGATTACTGCTTTTCTTACTATTTAGATCTGAGTGGGGAGCTTTTTGGGTAAATTTGTTAAGCATAACATTTGCAGAGAAAGTCCCAAGACAGAATTACTTGGTGAATTTTCATGAAGTGCTGCCACCACTCAGACTCCAGAACGAACACTGCAGAGTGTTACCCAACTCTGAGCAACCCCCTCGCAGGGGCCACCCACCCCAAAACAGCCATTGCCTCTTACCCCATGGACCTGCTTGCCGGGGTGGGGCTCTCTGTCCAGGGTAGCATGTGAGATGTGCCCCTGAGGTTCCGCTTCTGTTCAGTTTCCTTCCTCTTTCCTTCCGTTGGGCCGTCCTCACTCAGCATGGGCGCCCACTGCACATACCACGTGCTCTCCAACCGCTTAAGGCTGACAGGTGTGGGGGGTTTCCCTTGAGGGCTGGGACCGGGGCCCGGGTGCACACAGGCGTGTATCTCCACTGCTCAGGGGAAGTAGAAGTGATGGGTCATAGTGTGGGGGACACTACTGGATGGTTTTGGTTCAAACCAAGTGGCTCAAAGTGCTTGAACCCATTTCTACCCCCACCAGCACTGCAACTCTGGCTGCTCCGCACACATCGGTGAATGTCCGCTGGGGTATCCTTTGCATTCTGGTGGCTGAGCCCTGATAACGTACTGTACTCTCAACTTACACTCCCCTTATGACTGACAGATGAGCCACCTTTACATGTTTATTATTGATCACTTGAATCATCTCTTTGGGGTTGTTTTTTTTTGGTTGTTTGTTTTTGAGACAGAGCCTCAAGCTGTCACCCTGGGTAGAGTGCTGTGGCACCACAGCTCACAGCAACCTCCAACTCTAGGGCTCAAGTGATTCTCCTGCCTCCACCTTCCAAGTAGCTAGGACTACAGGCGTCCGCCACAACGCCCGGCCATTTTTTGGTTGCAGCCATCGTTGTTGTAAGATGGGCCTGGGCTGGATTCAAACCCATCAGCTCAGGTGTATGTGGCTGGTGCCTTAGCTGCTTGAGCCGCAGGTGCCGAGCTGTAGTGTTTTTGTTTTAAACTCCTCACCCACTCTGTTTTATTTGCCGTTTTCTTACTGATTTGTAGCCGTATGTACTTCAGTTCCCCCTCCCTGGCTTTCCTGCTTGCTCTCCAGTGGCAGCTCCCCCGGGGCCAATGTCCTTAATTTTGTTACAGCCTGACTTACCAGTTTTGATCTTTATGTTTAAACTTCATATTTCCTAAAGAAGAAATCTTTGCCCATCCCTGAAGTCGTGAAGATGTTGTTCTGTTTTCTTCTGAGAGACACACCACTTTACTTTCTGCTTTGAGATCCATGACAGATCCCACACAATCCAGCCAGGCGTGTGTCAAGTAGGGGTCAAGGTTTGCTTCCCTCTACGGACACCCTGCTGCTCCGAGACGACCCTCTGGGAAGAAGCCCTCTCATGTTCCTGGGGCAGTGGCACCTCCCCCGTCAACCAGTGTCTGGACTATTCCCTGGCTGGGTCTCCATCTGCCGTTGAATCATACCTGGCTGTCTCCAGGAGCCACAGGTAACAGGTGTGAGCCCCTCCGGCTGAGCCCTGCCTTGCTCGAGGTCATGGCCACTCTCGGTGCTCTGCATGGCCGTGGCCATTTGCAGATCAGCCTGGCATTTTCCACAGGAAGGAAACCACTGGAATTTTCACTGGCAGTCCTTTTCTTCTGGTGTTTATAAATGTCATTGCCATTCCTCCTGGATCTTACCATACAGGTGGGACAGCCTAGGCTCAGGAAGGTGACCTGCACGTCAGTATGCTCCAGTGCTGAAGAGCCGGGAGTCACATCTGGGGTCCCCAGAGCCCCAGGTCTTGCTCTCCCAGCAGGCCAATGTCAGCCTTCAGGGGTGACCTTGAGGCTTTGGGTGAGGAGGAACTGTCACCCCCAGGGAGTCCCTCAGACAGCTCAAGGGACCCCCCACTGAACAGGGAGCTGCAGGCTGGGGCAGGTTCTCAGAGTGAGCACTGGGCCCACGAGGCCGCTCGGTGCCAGGTCCGCTCAGGGCAAGTCACCGGCTATCGAGGGGTGGGGGGCAGGAGGCTGGCCTCTGCGTCCTCTTATAATCAGCCCATCTGTCTGAGGGAGACAGAAGGACGGTTCCTCTGGCACTCATCTATGCAAGCCTCTTCCAGGAGCTGAGCTCCAACCATGCCAGCATTTGGGAGATGAAAATGGCTCGTCGCCACCCTCACTCTCAGGCCCTGGCTGCTTTCTCCATAGCAGTTACCTGGACTTCTCTGAACAATCGGTTAGTGTAAGGCCTTGCGATTATCTGCAAGAAGGGTCCACGGTTTCAGAAAAACAACTTAAAAGGGAGGGGATTGGTGAAACAGAGAAATACAAAGTTCTGGTCAGCAAATCTTACTGGCCTGGGAACTTGAGACATAAGAGAACTACAAAACACATTTGTGTTCATGGAGCCGATTATACCACGAGAAAGATACTCAATGCCTCAAGACTCTTAAAGACCCAGAATCAAGTCTGCCTGAAACACGGCCAGTGTCCCACAGAGAAGTTCAGGGCAGAGGGAATTCAATCCGCTCAGGAACCGTCTGGAGCCACACCGTCTGGAGCCACACACGAGGGAACTTAAGGGGCTATTTCTGCCACGCATTTCTCCTATCGCAGGGTTCTGCTTCTCTGCCTCTGGGAACAATGTCACACAGCAGAGCAAATCACTGTCACCGATCGAGGTCTCTGAAGCTCCAACCAGCCCTTGAAGGGACTTGACCTTTATTCACTGACTTGACCTTTATTCACTTTCCCAGTGGAGACACTGGCTATCCCAGCCACCTGCTGTGCCCAAGCAGGCCAGGGCTGAGGGGCAGGAAAAGGCCTCTACAGCAGCTCGGAGGGGGCCGTGCTTCCAGGGCTAGGGCAGACCCCTCCAGCTGGGGGCTACACTACAGGGAGGGGTTGGCTAGTCCCACACGCCCAGGCTACGTGGGGACGCTGGAGGTCCCCAGTCCCTCCAGGCGGCAAGGCTGAGTCCCTGACCTGTGGCCAAGTAGGTAAGAGAGAAAGGATCCACCCCTCGCCTGTCTAATGAAAATTCCACCTAGTACTGCCTCCAGGAAGTTCTGCTGATGTGGCTCTGTGGCCCCTCCTGCTGTGGAGGGCTGGACGAGGGCTGCCAGCCAAGATGACCAGGGAGCATTTTTCATTTGGAACATGGAGGAGCTTGCGTTGTGTTTCATATCCCTGCCAAGAAATAGCTCCAAACACTGCAAATGTGGCCTCAACTGGAGCCTCCCAGCAGGGCAGGCCAAAGCTGGCTGGGCCCATAGCCTCCTTCCTCCAGGCTGGGCTGGCCGAGGAGGTGAGAATTCCACAGGGGAAGAGCACACTCAGCACTTGGCCCACTTTCCCAGTCACACAGGGACCATGGTACCAGGCAGAGCCCAAAACCAAAGGTTAAATTAGGCTAAATCAGTGCTGAGCGTGGACTAGTGCCCTGGCTGGGACTCCAGCTGGCTCTAAGGGACAATCATCACCTCCCATTTGGCATGGGCCATCAGCAGAGGGTTTTGCTTTGTTTCTGGTAGAGTCAGAGGCTGACTAACAGACTATTTAAGAAATAAGGAATTCCAGGCAATGTTGTTTTCTGAGTAACGAAGGATTTAGGAGAAATCCTTTTTGCTTCAACTTCTGCCACTGAAAATATTTCTGCGTCCTGAGTGTTCTCAGCAGCGTTTGCAGGGCACAGCCCAGTGGGAGTTCGAGATAGCCCTATGCTCCTGCTTGGGCTGGAGCATGCAGGGCCGGGCACCCTGGGCTCCAGCTCCAGTGCTGTGGTCCACTGTGTGGCCACAGGCAACCGTCCTAGCCTCTCCGTGTCTCTGATTTCTTGTTGAGGACACCCCTCTCTACCGCAGGTGTGCAGGAATGAAATTCACAGCAGAGTTCAGAGAGGCAGGAATGAAGCAGCTGACCCAGAGCAACTCCGGTCGGGAGCCCTGCTCAGCCTAGACCTGCCACCTTCATCTAAATCCTCCTTTGAAAAGTAGGGGACCAGGGCCTGAAGGGCTGTCAGGGGCCTTGTGCATAGTGCTGCCTCCTCCTGAAATGTCACTCAGCCAGAGGAGCAGACAGGTCCGCTGGAGGTGGAGGGTGTGGGACCTTCCTGGGGGCACTGGCTGCAGTGGCAGGAAGGAAAAGGGGGAGGGGAGCAATGGCTCCTGGGCTGGGCTGACCAGGTGGCTCATGACCATAATCATCAGTGCCCCAACCAAGGAGGAGGGGGAGGCGGAGGGGTGGGGTCCCTGGGGAGCAGAGGAGGCAGGGGCAGGAGCCGCAGTGTCACACGGTGGGAGGGAGGCTGGGGCAGACTCCAGGGACCACAGGAGGAGCTGTCTCTGTCAAGGCTCAGCCCCCCATGCCCACAGATAGGGTGATGGGACATTTCTGTGGGTGGAGGAAATGAGCCGGTGCAGGTGGGGACAGGCCTGACATGGAGGGACCCTTATGAACTGGCAGGTCCAACATGAGCTGGGGGTCAGAGCCCAGGGCAGGACGCAGTGACAAAGGCGGGACAGAGGCTGAGAGGCAGCAGCTGGCCACGTCAGCACAGGGGTCCGGGCAGGCTCCAAGCAGGCTCCCCCTCTGGGAAAGGGACACACAGGGATACACGGAATCTACTGAGAGCCCCCTGGAGCTCCACAGGGAGTCTGGGGGAGCACTAGGGATGCAGGGGTGGTGGGCAGAGGTAACGGGCAAAGCAGCATATAGAAGGCCTCGGTGCCACGCTGAGGGGCCGCACCGTCCCCGGTAAACTCCAGCAGCGTGGCAGCCCTGTATGCGGCCCTGAGGGCTGGACTGGGTGGGCATGAGCGGGTGTGTCTGGGGCACACACTGGGAAGGAATGGGAAAGTCACCGTGGCAGGAGCCTGATCTGATGGAGCCGAGGGCTGGCAGGCATCAGGGCAGAGGTGGCGCTTGAGGGCACAGTGGAGACAAGACCATCCAGTAAGGTAAGAACAGAGGGGCTCAGGGCAGCCCCGAGGACCCCCAACCCACAGGGGAGTGGAAGAGACACAGCCCAGGAGCCAAAGAACATCCAGAGACAAGGGAGGGAAACAGGACAAAAGGGCCCAGACAAAAGGGAGGGCAGAGGAAGCCTCCAGAAGACTCTGGAAACTTCTTGAAGCCCAAGAGCCACCCTGCGCCACCCAGCGAGTGCTGCAGGTCGATCAAGGTAAGGCCTGGAAAGGGTCCTTGGATTTAAAACAAGCAGGAGGCTCCCAGATGCTGGGCCTCAGGCACGGGGACCAGGGGCAGCCGGGTGAGCCTAGACACCCATGACCCCACAGTGCTATGCAGAGGTGAAGGCCAGCACCGCCCTGTGTCCAGCTTGACCAGCCAGAGGCTCTGTGCTCAATCTGGCCACCATCTAGTGCTGCTGGAGAGAGCAGTGGCAGGCAATGCCGTCCATGGGCCACAGCCTGGGCAGTCCTTCATCCAGGCTGGCACTGCGACTGCTCAGCAATGGGCTCTGTGTCTAACAAGTGCCCCGTCCTCTGCCTTTGGAGGGAGCCTTGGGAACATAAAAATCCCCTTCTGACTGGGGGCAACCCTGGTTTTCACTCAAGAAAACAGTTTGCTGTTACAAAAGCCTGCAAAGGAGTGGCTTTGGAAGGCAGGAATTCACTCTCTCACAGGCTGGGAGGCCAGAAATGCAAAGTCCAGGGGAGCAGGGCTGTATTGCCACTGCAGGCTTTGGGGAAAGGCCCCCCTGCTCCCTCTTGGATCTTGGTGGCTCCTTGGCTTGTGGTGGCATCACTGCACTCTGCCTCCAGGTCACACAGCAGCCCCCTCTGGGTCTGTGTGTTCACACCTCATCAGGACACCATCATTTGAGTCAGGGCCCACTGTGACCCAGTGTCCAGTCACATTCCAAGGTTCCGGGTGGACATGGATTTGAGGGGACATAATTCAACCTAATACAGGGGTGAAGCAGATTTTTTAGGAAGAGGAATTTTGTTCCCAGGGAGAAGCCCCAAGTGCCCACTTGGTCCCTAGCAGTGGCAGGTGAGAATGTCCCTGCATCTCACTGGGCACAACTCCATGGAAGGTGGGTGTTCTGAGTTGCGTATCCTGGGACCCCCATTTAACCCTCCATCAGGGAGGTTGTCTCCATTTTTACAGGCCAGGGACTGCAACAGAGGCCTCTGGGCAGTGGGCACATGCCCTGCACACCGGTCTGCCCTGGTGGCTTCCCTCTGACCATAGACTCCACATCTCTTGGCTCAGATTCCCTGGTGGTGGTCCTCTTGCTTTACGTTGGTTGTCCTAAGACAGGTGTCCAAGCCTGGTCCAGTCAGTCATGGCCAGGGCCTGGGTGCAGGGGTGGGAGAGCTGCTCCATCTGAAGCAAACAGATGCAGGCAACAAGCACCAAAGTTAGGAAGTGGGGTCTGCCTGTCACAAAATGATTCCATGGACATGCTTAGGACAGTATCTGAAGTCCTTAAGAGGCATGTTCTAAAAGCACACCCATAAACATCCTGCGCTAACGCTGACAGGCGTTTTTATTTGATGGGTCAGAACCACTTTAGAGAATGCCACATTATGACTCTCTGAGTCAAATTTTTTCTCCCTTTTTGCAAAAAACAATTAGTTGTCCGGCTGCAGCTTAAAGGACCAAGACTGTTTCCTCCTGGGACAAGGGGTTACTTGGTGGGAAACCCAGCTGCTCTGAGTGGGCACCAATCTGACTGACACACAAACCCAGCAGGGATCCCTGCTGAGAGCAGCTTCCAGAACCACCCAGGCAGGCTCTGTCTGGTTCCAGGACCAAGAGCCTGGAGCCAGGAAGGGAAAGGGGCCTGCCTAGCCCCCAGCCAAGGAGAGTAGGGTCAGGTAAGAACCCCTGAAGGAAGGGAAAGGGCAGGGCGCAGGGAGGGAAAGGCAGAGTGGGAAGGGAGTCCCAAGCAGACTCACAGCAGAGGAACTCCCCATCCAGCCAGGACTTGGAGAAAGCCCTGTGTGGAATGGCAACCCTTGCTGAGTCCCCACAGCAGTTCAATCATCATCCCCATTTTCCCAAGGGGAAACTGAGGCACATGACGCTGAGTGACTTACACCAGGTCATACACTTTCACGAGGCAGAGCTGGGATTGAATCCAGGACATCTGGCCCCAGAGCCTGCATTGCTAGCGGCACCCTACACAATGCAGGGACCATCTTGGGACCGCTCTTGCCTTGCACCCCTAGACCCTGCTGCCAGTGCACAAGCGGGCCACCACCTCTGCAAAGGCAGGCACACGCTGCATAGACACACACGGGGTGCTGGGTACAACCACACGCTGCATAGACACCAGTTCATTGTAGCTCCTTCCCCTTAGGGCCCACCCATATTGCCACCCTTGTTTAATAATGAATGGATCAGTACAGGGACAGGCCTAGTGACAGACTAAGCCAAACACAGGTTTACTGTGTTTGAACAGTGACAAGTCCTCAGAGCCAAAAGATAGGGAAGAAGCAGGGCAGGCTCCTAATTTACCCAGGGCTACAGAGAATACCAACCCTCCCGGTACACAGGTGAGCAAACTGAGGCCTGAGACAGACCCCCTATGTGAGTCTGCATGGGTGTATGAGTGGCGGCACTGGGGCTGAGCCACCTGCCACGGCTTCAGCCCAGCTATCAATACATAACCATGCTACTGCTTTGGAAATTGCTTGCATCTTTTCTCCACACTTGGCTCCAGGGAACAGAATGAGTACACACAGCCAGGGGCTGGATTTGCTGAGGACCAGCTTGGAGCGCTCTTCAGGAGACCCAAGGTGCATAGACGGCACCTGAAAATACAGGCTGCTCCAAGGTCGTCCTGCTCCAGGGCATGGTCAGAACCTGCCCATGAACAGGTGACGCTGTAACTGGGGTCTTGGGCCCTGTCAGTGTTCCTCGGCATTGCCTCTCCTTTGCACCCCACCCCCATCTCTCGCTGCCCCCGACACTCTCTGGGATCCTAGCTCTGTCTCACCAGCAGGGTGGCCAACCACCCATTTGCTTGGGGCTGAGTGGCTTCTCGGATGCAGGTCTTCCAGGGCTGAAACCTAGAACATCCGGGCAAACCTGGATGACCAGTCTCCCTCCCCACTAAGGCTGCACTTCCCCGCCCCCAAGAATAGTCTCTGATCTGCCAGTGTGTTCAGGGCTCCCCAGGCTGCACGGCACCCAATTTGGGAGCCAAGTGCCTGGATCTGGGGCGAATGCCTTTCCCTTAGCCTCAAATATTCAGCACTGGAACAGCAATCGAGGCACAGCGGGGGATGTCCCCACACGGCTGCTGGTTATGGGGGAATTCTAGACCCTACGACCCTACCCCTTTTCCACAGTGGACGTCCCAGTGGTGCAAGGCTAGAAGCCAGAACAGACTTTCATAAGGCAGACACAGTCACAGCTGGCAACCTCCCTCACAATGGGTCCGTCACTCCAGCCACAGGTCAAGTGGCCAGTAACCAGGGGCTGCTCCTGGACAGTGCAACCCTAGAGCATCTCCGTCATGGCAGAAGTCTCTACCAGGCCGAGCTGTCTAAAGCAGTGTTTTTCAACCTTTTTTTATCTCACGGCACACTTGAACCTATGGTTAAACTTCTTGGCACACTTAAATTATGTTGATCAAAAAAAAAAAAAAAAGAGTTAAAGAAAAGAATATACTTACTGTGCTTTGAACTTCTTTCAAAAATAATTAAAAATTTTTCATGGCACGTCTGAGATCCTCTCACGGCACACTGGTTGAAAATGCCTGGTCTAGAAAGGTCAGGGAAGTTCAATGGCTGAGAGAGCCAGAGCTTGGCTTAGATGGGGGGAAGAGCTGCAGGGGCCCGACATTGGAGGTCGGCAGTCAGTGGCAGCATCTGGACTATGTGTGTGGAACCTGAGGAGATGTTCAGGCTTTAAGCTGTGGGCATTGGCTGAGATGGGAAAGTAGATGTGGTCATTGTTTTCTTCAGGCCCCATATGTCAGGATTCCAGCTTCCAGCAATCATGGAGTGGTGAGTATAGGACAAACTTGTCTGTTAATACCAATTATAAACCTCTCCAAAAAGAACAAGGCACTGAGAGTGATCAAAAACAAGTGGCAACTGGAGGGAAGTCCACCCTTGAAAGAAAGGGGGCACATGGGCATAATCCGTGTTTATACAGATTTCCCCGGAGGACAATGCAGACCCCACAGGGCACAGGAACATAGACCAAGGAGAAATCTGTCATCTAATCACCCTGAGGAGTTAGCACATAGAGTTCAGGGCAGCGGAAACAGCTGGAAATTGAGGGGGAAACCCAGAGAGGACAGACCCACAGGAGGAGGATTGCCAAATCTGCACATAAACTCTCCTGATATCCCTGGCTGTCTCCTGAATCACACAGAAGCAGATTAGGAAGGCAAGGAGGCAAGGGAGAAGACAGTCAGCAACTTGGGGGTGCAGAGCAGGCAGCGGCCGCCCCCCATAGGAGGGACCGAGTTTGGAGCTAAAGTCCGGCTAAGTTAGAGAGGTTTAGCAAAACCTCGGGCTTTCCACTGCAACCTTAGAAACCCCACCTTAAAAGGAAGAACCATGCCCCAGGACTGCAGGGGACATGCTATAGGGAATAGGAAGAAGGGCAAAACAGAAATAGATCTATTTTTTTTTTTTTTTTTTTTGGAGACAGAGCCTCAAGCTCTTACCCTGGGTAGAGTGCTGTGGCATCACCACTCACAGCAACCTCCAACTCTTGGGCTTAAGCGATTCTCTTGCCTCTGCCTCCCAAGTAGCTAGGACTACAGGCACCCGCCACAACGCCCAGCCATTTTTGGTTGCAGCCATCATTGTTGCTTGGCAGGCCCAGGCTGGATTCGAACCCGCCAGCTCAGGTGTACATGGCTAGCGCCTTAGCCACTTGAGCCACAGGTGCCGAGCCCAGAAATAGATCTATTTTAACAAAACCTAAAACCAAGCCTCCACTAAAGTGAAATTGATCCACTGGTAATTTTAAAAGTACTAAAACAAAACTCAATACTCTCCAGAGGAAGATAATAGACATTAGAATCTTGCCAATATATCATCCATATATCCAGTATACAATAAAAAATACAGATTCTTGTGAAGAAACAGGAAAATGTGACTCATAGCTAAGAGAAAAAGCAGTTGACGGAAACAGACCCATAGGTGATTCAAATGTTGGAATTTGCAGAAAAAAACTTTAAACCTGAGGAAGAATGATTGAAGGGACAAAATTTTTCAGAAAAAAAATTATTTGTTACAAATAATAACTAAATGAAAATCTTGTAAGTGAATACCTTATCTGAAATTTTTAAAATATTATCATTGAATAGGATTAATAGCAGACTGAATGCAATAGAAGAAAAAAAATCAATTTAAAGAGATGAAAATAGAAATCATCCAAACTGAAGTATGTAGGAAAAAAGTAGGCAGCGCCTCAGTGACCTGTGAGACAGGGTCAAGTTTACCTCACTGAAATTTCAGAAGGAGAAGAAAAAGAATGGAGCAGAAAAATGTATAGACGACGATGTCTGGAGCCAGACTGGGCTTGATGCTATTGTAACCCAGTTTTTAGGACAACCGGAAAACACAAGGCTCCCCAAGCTGACAAGGAAAAGATCACAGCTCCTCCAACAGCAACGGTGGGTATGAGTTTAGAGTGTGCAGTGTTCAAAGATTACACAGTTGAAGAAGACCGGCAGTTACCCTGCAATCACTTCTTTCACAGTAGCTGTACTGTGCTGATGGCGACCATAGTTATCCTAAATAACCGTCACATACAGGGCACTGCTGGACAGGTCTTGGACGCCTCCAGAGGGCACTGTGGTCACAAGAGACGACAGCCGCTGAAGACCCTCAGGACAAGACGCGGCAGTGGACGACGGTGATGCGGAGAATCCCGGCCTTGTCTGTACAGGCCGAGGGAAATGTGTATTCTGAGTTTTTATTTTTATTTCAGATTAATATGAGGGCACAAACTATTAGGGAACAATGTTTGTGCATGTTAGGTGAGGTGCCTGCTGTAGTTGGGTCCCCCACCCAGGTGTGCCATTATATCCTGACATTGTGCCCCTTAGTTGGGAGCATACGACCCCCCAACTTGAATCGAGATTTTCTCTTGTGTATTAGATTGTCTACTGGCTTCATGTTAGTATTGAGTACACCAGATACTTGCTTTTCCATTTTTGTCATACTGTACTAAAGAGAATGTATTCTTAAGTTTTTAACATACAAGTTTTTAAAATAGTTTTAAATAGAAAAAAGTTTACTGAATAAGGATATAAAGAAAAAATAGTTTTGTATAGCTGTACAATGTGTATTCTAAGTGTTATAAAAGAGTTAAGTTAAAAAGTGCTTATAAAGTAAAGAAATCACAGTAAGCTCATGTTAATTTATTACTGAAGACCAATCTTTTTGGTAAATGTAGCGTGGGCTCAGCGTGCAGCGTGTTCTTCCAGCTGCAGCAGCAACGGCCCAGGCAGGTTCACTGCCTCACCCAGAGCGATGTCCAGCTCTGTGGCAGGCCCTACACAGTGTACCATTTCCATCTTTCACACATACCTGTACTGTCCCTTTACTACATTCAGACATTTAGATACCCAAAGCACCCGGAGTTGTCACAGCACAGTGGCGTGCTGTGCAGGGGGCCGTGCCACCCAGGCTTGTGTGTGCACCCCATGACGTTCACACATGACAAACCCGCCTGACATTTCCCAGAACTATCCCCGTCATTAAGTGACATGTGACTGTACTTTCTTGTGGACCATCCTTCCCCACAGCAACGAAGCCCACTACACAGCTTTCTGAGCAGACAAATGAGCGAAGTGTCAGCCAGAAATGAGGTGAAGAAAGTTAGCAGAGAGCTCTGGGGCTCCTCCCTGGGCTCTCCCTGACATGGGCTTCTCCCGCACAGGACCTGGGGTCTTTTGCTGCGGCACTTGTGGCCCTGGACAGTGACCCCCCAGTGGGATAGGTGGTCAGGGCAGGACGAGAGGGGAGAAGCCCCTTACCCTTCTCCCAGGAAGCCTGTCGAGGCAGGGCCCGCATAGCACCTTGACTGACTCGAGTGCCAGCTTCAGGTCACCAAGGTCACCAGCGTCCTGCCTCACTGCACCTGCAGGCCCCAAGACAACTCTGCTCACCCTGAAGGCACAACCCCTGTGGCCGACAGGAGCGGCTCTGGGAAGGGGAAGGTACTGCCTGCCGTGCACCAACTGAGCCCACAGGGTCCCCTGAGGACCTGGGGGGAAGGCAGGCTGCAGACGGGCCTGCGAGTACTAGTGACCAGCAGTATAGGTCCAGCTGGGTTCCTGTCACACCTACCCGCAAGGCATTCCCTAGAGCCAACCTCCCCAGGTAAGCAGCTTAAGCTTAGAGCAGTTGTAGTGAGTCTTCGGGGCAAGCCACAGCCAGGGTGCTGTGGTGACTCACTGCCAAGCCTCCACCTGACCACCTACACCCAAACATGCCATCTTCATGCCCAGTGTTACGGTATGACCTGTGGGCAGGGGGCAAGTAAGAAATGGTACATGGGTGCTTCCTGGACGTGGAGTCCTCATGGGCTGTGGGAGTTCCGTGCCTGCAGATCTCCATGGGGTATAAAAAAAGGAAAAAGAAATGGCACCTGGAACCAGTGGTTAGGCCCAGAATTATGCTGGGTGGAGCATGAGGTATCTTTGGGGAATGGTAGCCCCCCATTCAGAACAGCTCTCAGACTGGCAAGACCCCACATGGGAGAGCTGAGGTCATCCAACACCTCCTCCCGAGACACTTCTCTCTTTGAGCAGAGGGACACAGGCGGCTAGGTGGTGGGAGCGGCTCTGGCTGCCCCCCCACCCCGAGGCCTGGAGACATCTCACACGCAGCGCGTAGGATCCTGATGCCTCCCTCAGGGCTTCCATGTACGAAGTACCCGTGCAGGGAGGACTCCCCCCAAGTAGGCGGGACTCCCCAGAAGCCCTGGCAAAGACCCGAGTTGCTCACTGGCCTAAGCAACCACCAAAGCGAAGAGGCATTCCCACTGCTCAGACCAAGTAGGACTTCCTTCAGGGGTTGGGGATCCAAGCAGCAGTATCACAGGGAGCACTGGGGAGGGCAGGGGCACCTCCACCACAAGGGGCTGGGGAGGCAGGCACAGCCCCTTCCCCACCTGGCCGACTCCTCCAAGAAGCAGTCTCACAGGGAGCGGTGGGGAGGGCAGGGGCACCTCCACCACAAGGGGCTGGGGAGGCAGGCACAGCCCCTTCCCCACCTGGCCGACTCCTCCCCTCAGGCCGCAAGACCAACTGGGAACTTCTAGGGTGGGCCTTGTGCCTGGCAGGCCCGCTGGGTTGCTGCACAAAGCTCTCGGCCCTTTCAGAGCAGGCAGGCCTTCATTTCCCTGGTCCGGGACGAAGCCGAGCATGTCCGGCCCCGGGATGCTACACACATGTAAGAAATAACAGGGCCGATGAGCCCAAACGAAAAGGTCACCGGACACATTCTGTGGAAAATCAGGGAACAGAACAGGGCACATCACATGCAGACTTTTGTGTTAAATCATAAAAATAATTTTAAATAGAAACACATCTAAAAAGGAGGGAATAAAAAGAACTATGGCAAGACTTCTGTAAAGTGGGTCTCCCAAAATAGGGCAAGGAGGAGCAGGGCTTAGGCTTTCTGTAAGAGTCACACTTTTTAAGCCTTATAGATATCATCACTTATGATTCTTTTTTATGCTGCTCAGGGTGGCTAGAAGGGAAAATCCTGGGCGTGCCATTGTGTTTTTTCCTCTATAATTCAAATGTAACCTAAAGATACGCAGCAGTAAGCCTTACAGGTTTCTAAAATACAATTCTGGAGTTTGCCCCCGGGAGCAGGAGGCTTGGCAGACATGGCTATACTTCTCTCGTGCCCTGTCTCTCCAGAGACACCAGTGAAGCTGGCGGTCAGAACAGGCCCCGGAAGGGCCTCGGAAGGTCTCCCAAGCTGCTCTCCCAAGGAGATGCCACAAGGACCTGCACATGTCCTCCGATGCAAAGACGCCGCGCACCTTTAGAAGTGACCTCATGAAGACAAACGCAGCACCCAGTGGGGTTGGTGACGTCGGCTTCTCTGGCTCACTGTTTCTGAAGTGCAGCCGTGTCACTGTGAGGGTCTGGACAGAGGCAGAGGGAACAGCTGCATGGGAAGCACAGTGCCCAGGAGAGCTGGCAGCATTCCTTCCTGCTCTGCCTCCCCTGCCAGGCCTCAGCTTGAGAGCAGCGAGCAGCTCACGGAATTGGCCTTTTCCTCTTGGTGGCCTGAGAGGGCCGCAGCTCCCCAGGCCCGTGGGCAAATGGGCAGCAGTCTGAGGGCAGAACACAGCCGTCAGGGTGATGAGTGAAAAACCAGCAGACGCGGGTTTTGAAGGATTCGGAAAACAGTCTCTGTTTTGCTTCTGGGTGCTTTTTCTTCTGTAGCTTCTCTTCTCTCCAGTCGCGAATGTGAACTCTCCCATTCAAAACTGTGGTTTGAGACAGAGGAAAAGACACCACGAAGTTAGCTGGCAAGTTCCCTAATTCTCCAGGATTCGTCAAGCCCCCACTCCATGGCAGGCACCAATCCAAGGTCAGGGATTCAGCAGGGAGCAGAGCCAGAGTCCCTACCCCAGGCCCCAGGGAGGGGGATCGCGGTATCAGACAGGGACCGTATCAGACAGGGACCGGAGGCCTCCTGGAGAAGGCGCACCTGAAGGACGGGCGGAGCAGCCCCATGCACACACCCAGGAAGAGCATTTCAGGCGGAAGCAGCAGCAAACCCACGTGACGTGGGATGGACTGCATCGGGCTGGCCAGAGTGGAGGGGCAGAGGGAAGGACAGAGGACAAGGCTGGGTCATGTGAGCTGTCTGAGCTGGGAGAGGCTGCAGCGTTATTTTAGAAAGATAATTTCCATGTACTGAAGGATGGACCGGGAGGTAAGAACTATAAGTATGGCCGTGGCACCGATCTTTGAGGACTCTGTGTCACCAACACAGACAGGAAACAGGGCCAGGTGCAGGGGTGCCCTCCTGTAATCCTAGCACTCTGGGAGGCTGAGGTGGGTGGACTGACTGAGCTCAGGAGTTCAAGACCAGCTGGAGCAAAAGTAAGACCCCCGTCTCTAGTAAAAATAGAAACACTAGCCGGGCATCATGGTGGGTACCTGTGGTCCCAGCTATTTGGGAAACTGATGCAAAAGGATCATTCAAACCCAGGAGTTTGAGGTTGCTGTGAGCTATGGTACCATGGTACTCTACCCAGGCCAACAGAGTAAGACTCTGTCTCAAAAAAAAAAGAAACAAAAAACCCCTAAACAAACAAACAGGAAATGGGTGTGGCAGGAGACAAAGGAGGGTGCTGCCTGCAGGGCAGCCTCCACTACCAGGCGTCTACACCACCAGAGGCCTCCACCCTGGGGACCAGGAAAGGGGTGGGAGGGAGGGGTCCTCCTTTGTGTGGTGATTCAGAACCCCAATCTGGAAGTGCCTCTCGGATCTCACAGCCAGGGCTAGTTTCAAGGCAGGGGAGCTGGAGGGACACTGGAGCGGGCAGCTGAGGGCCACTCATTGACCAGGGCGGGTGCCTAGCTTCCCTGACCCAGCCGTCCCAGTCAGCCGAGATTCCCCACTGTGCCTCTACTCAGCCGTCTCTTGAGAACAAGCCAAGGACTCCACAGCAAATGTGGCCAAAACAACCAAACCTTTCCTGGTTTTCACAGGAAGCTATAAAACCACTTGAAAGAGAAAGGTTCAAGGTGAAATAAAGGAACATTATTGAGTAAGTCTGGCTCACCAACTTCCAATGAGAAAACTTGAAAGTGTGTGAATGAAAGCTTGAATTTTGCTTTCAAATCATCTTGTAATATAGCAATCATGAGCCTGTTTGCCTTCAGCAGACTGACTTTTAAAATGTCTTCCTTTGGAAACCAGAGAAATGAGCTCAGAGAGGCACCTACTGCACCAACAGGCACAACGGACGGATTCATCTCCATGAGACGGGAGGGCTTGAAGCCTCGTCACCCTCCCACGGCCAAGGCTGTCCTGCCTTCCGACCCCAGGGAAGCTGAAGTTTCCCAAACTAAATTCGGGCTCTGGCAACTTCAGGACACTGGCTGGATGCTCCCGAACAGCACCTTCTGAAGCAGCACAGGACTCACCTTGGACCCTGGGGGGGCCAGAACCCCCTAAAGTGTACTTGGGAGCTTCAAGGGAAAGAGCCTCCTCCAGACTATCTGCAGGGCACATGATCCAAACAGCAAGGTGGCCCTGACACACTCCAGAAAATCTGAAGAGGGGGTATGAGGCAGAGGGGGTCTCAGTAAGGAGTGAGAGGAAGACGGGGTCTGAGGAAGAGGGCTAGGCTTGTTGGGTCCAAAGCAGAGCAGGGATTCCCTGACCAAAGAGCTGGTGGCTCCCCCACAGGACAAGCTGGCCCCACAGGCCGTCTTGCTTTTGCCAAGGAAGACCACCCTGGCCACATTATTGGAGTGATACTTGCAGGGCCAGGGAAGAGGGATCCAGCAGGATTTCCACTGCCCGGGGAGCATGGAAGCTGCCAGGCACCCCCACATGCTCCTGCGTCTACACCCCAGGACACAGGGCAGCTACCCCCTCCTAACACAGGAGCTCCTGTCCTGGGCAGACCTGTGCCAGGCGCCAGAAGAGGCGGCCCTCCAGGGGCTCAGGCTGCAGCCAGCTCCAAACTCAGGCCACCAACAGACTCTCTCCTGTGGAAATGTACTCCTAATTTTAAAACAGAATCTTGGGGAAAAAAATACACCCTACATAAGTTCACTTCGGTGTTTCTGAACTTGTTGTCTTCCTACTGTCTGTGTCCCTGCAACTTGCACTCAGCACAGAAATTCACCATCCTGTCCCTGCCAGTTTCTGACAGCAGACACGCCCTGCATTGTTCTGCAGAATTGGCTAGAAGTTAAGGAGCGTGCTTGGACTGTCCCGTGCTCAGAAGCACCAGTGCCAGCTCAGACCTAGCCTGGGCTGTCAGGGTGGCCTCCCCACTGGCTGGGAGATCTCAGGCAAGTTCCTAAACCTCCCGACACTGTGTCGTTTCAAGATGGGAAGGCCTGATTCACACTGGGCGCTGGGCACACTGCAGCATGGTATCCCTGTCTCCTCCCCAGGCTGCACACCCTGAGTTTCTTTACTGATGCTGTGCAGCAGTCCCCAGGACAGTACACAGTGCACAAAAAGGTGCTCAGCACTAGCTGACCTGAAGTCACCTGAAATCAGTTTTATCTCCTCACTCTCAAGCATTTCTTGAGACTAGCCACAGTTAGTTAGAAAACAAAACAAAATCTCATTCAGAGATAAGACCCAGCTTCAGGGCATATTTTATGCATGACTGGAGGAGAATGTTTATATGAAACTCAATCCCCAAGCCTCTTACTCAGAAGTGTTTCCAAAAATAATTTTCCCGCCTGATGTGAAATGCGTGGAAAAGCACTAATAAATATGCACATTTATAGTGGAAAAAAAAGATACTATTTCATGAAATCAAACAAAAAAATGTGCTGGGAAAAACAGAAGAGAGGCCCTCTGGGTTGCAGGGAGTATTCTAACCGCCTACAGCTCTGTGAGCTTAAGAGCAGACTCCAGCTCACTTCAGCTGAGCCCAGTCTGGCTGCACACCCGGTGACCCCTCACTGACGGTCCAGGCCAGGTCTGACCTGGCACCGGTACTTCTGAGCATGGGACAGTCCAAGCACTTTCCTCTGGGCCTCCCCCTCGCCCCCTACCTCCAGAAATGCAGACTCCAGCCATACTAAGCAAAGTCAATTTAGATGAAAGCCAAGTTTAAATCCCCAAGGATAACCAGGCCACCCAAAAGCTGTGTGTGTGGATGTGAGAAAATTTGTAACTTTTGCTCTATGTACATGCGTGACAGTGTGTGCACACCCGTGCTCTCACACACATGAAAATTTGTGACTTTTGCTCTATGTACATGTGTGACAGTGTGTGCACACCCGTGTGCTCACACACATGAAGGGACATGGAAGTGGAGGCAGCACTCAACTCTCTTACAGGCCTATGGGCTGCGGTGGGGACAGAGACGCCTCTGTCAGTCTGGGACTCACTGCAGCTTCCTTCCCACCACCCACCTCCCTGAGCCACTGCCTAACCACAAAGATGGGGGTGGGACCACCTGCCCCAAATCCTGGGGCCCAGATAACGCTACCTTCCCTTGTATCATCAACAAAGGCCGCAAGGCTGGGAGGTGCACAGCCCAGGGGTGGCTTCACTCACTTGGGAAAGCTCCCCAGTCCAGCAGGCCCAGCTATTCCCCTTCCCACAGACACCCCAGCAAGGCACCTCCCCTGTTCTGCTGGATGGACCCTATAGGCTTGGTGACCTGAGTCCCTGTCAGGCCTGGGGACAGGGAGTGGGCTGCCCTCAGCAGAGCCCTGTCCTCAGATGGCACCTCAGGGGCCTGTGAAGCAGCTAAGGAAATTTCACCCCAAAATATGATTCCTTGGTATAAAGAATACTTTGAATTAAAGGCCATTCATGACCAGAAAACACTGGCCTCTCCTCTATAAAACCTGAGTGACCTGATTTAGAAGCAAAGGGGCTGCTGATGTCCTTACTGCATACTAACAGACTTGGCCTTACGGTCATTTGAACCTCTCAGATTCATCTACAAATCAATCGTTTCCACCCATCTACACACATCCCCCAGCAACCACTCACTGCAGGTGTACTTGCCATGCTCTCCTCCTCCCTTCTAAAAGGCATCTAAAAATCTCTGACCACCACTGAGACTTTGGGTAATCATTCTTGTGATTTCTCCCATGCGCATGGTATTTGGAAATAAACCTTTCTCTTATTATAAATCTATCATAATTGTGAGTTGATCTTTTAGTGAACCAACCAAAGGGAAAAGGGCAGGTTTCCACGGATCCCTGCACCTGCGATCACTGAGAGGGTGGGGTCAGCGTTCCCCTGCTCATGGTCTTCACTTCCTTCCCAGGAACACGGACATGGCCTCACCCACAAGGAGCTCACAATCTCACTGGGCACAATGTAACTGAGGGCCAGATGGAAGCAGTTTAACAAGGAAGGCTTCATGAAGGGGACACCAAAATACACCTTGCAAGACCCACTGCTCATCAGAGACCACGGCACCAGTGGGACACCAGTGGGAAGCTTCTGGAGAAGAAAGAACACAAGAACAAGAGCCACTAGCCATGTGAGAAGAATGGGGGGAGGTCAGTCTAGCAGAAATGGTGGGGCCAGGACGGAAGGCAGGCAGTGTGTTTAACTCCCAGTCCAGTACACCACCCTGTGTACACACTGGCAGGAGCCCACACACTCGGCCGGCCTGCAGCCAGCCTCTGTGCAACATTTCAGGGCAGACACAGGCACCAATCACTCATGAAACACCAACCATGGAGCCAGCTGCCATGTGGGAACTGAACACAGCCCTGCCCTCGTCCCCCACAGCAACTGAGAGACCCACAGGGACTCCAGACCCTTGACTCTGCGGGAGGGGAACATGGAAGTTGGACTGGGGCTCCTTCCCAATATGACTTCACTGTCATCCCCTCCTGCTGGTCACAGAAACCCCCATTCTCCTGACATGCAGGTGCAGCCCCATAATCCAAATCCCTGCTCCTCCCCAACTCAGGCCCTTTGCACATGCTGTTCCCTCTGTCTAAAAAGCTTTTCCTTGTACTCATCAACAGACTCACTCCCATTTTCCTTCTATTCCTAGCTCAAGTGTCACTGCCTCTGTAAAGCCTTGAGCACCCTCTGGGCCCAGACCCACTTCCCCTGCACAGAAAACTGTGCTTATGGCATCATGGTAAGGCAAGAAGACGCAACCCCTATTATTTCTCTCTTTTTGAGACAGGGTCTTGCTCTGTTGCCCGTCCAGTGGTGTGATCATAGCTCACTGAAGCCTTTAATTCCTGGGCTCCAATGATCCCCCTGCCTCAGCCTCCCAAGCAGCTGGGACCACAGACACATGCTACCATGTCTGACTCAATGTTTTTTTTAAACATGGGATCTCACTATGTTGCTGAGGCTAGTCTCAAACTCCAAAGCTGAAGCGATCCTCCCACAGTGCTGGGATCACAGACTCGAGTCACTGCTCCCAGTCGCACACCCACTATTTTAAAGATACACATGGAAGTACACAGGAGTTCAACAGAACACCAGCCGGGATTTGCTTTAAAATACTTCAATAAAGAAAAAGGGGAAAAAAGGCCCCATGAAGCAAGTACAGCCAATTCTCAACTTTTTGGTGATCTCATCCAGGAGCTCCCTATATTGTTCTCACTGCGCACACTTGAAAACTTTAAGTAATGGAACTTTTTTAAACCTCAGGTACTCAGGGCAAGTGTTGCATGTCCCTCTCCCTGGTCAGACTGTGAACTCCAGCAGGCCAGAGACTGAACCTGCCTTGCTTTGCAGATGGGGAGGGAGCAGAGGGCATCACCCCAAAGCACAGCTTCCCATGAGTGCCCCCACTGCAGAGCAGGGCAGGCGCTCTCCTGTCCCACCCCCTGGCCTGGCTCTGCAGCTCCAGATGCTGCCAGTGTGCAGGCAGCCAAGATGAAGCCCCAGCGCGGGAAAGTCCCCTAGGTGGTGCTGACTCACCCTGTGTCTCGTGTGAGGAGCAAGGGAGGACACACTAGACCGGGTGAGCTCAGCCTAGGGGTGCCGCCGGGCTGGGCAAGAAGCTGGGAGGGAAAGGGGGAGTGAGGTCCCACCCTGAGGTCAGATGGTAACCATGAGCATCTGGAGGGCCGGGAACGCTGCACGCATGTCAGATCCTTCAGTGTGTCTCACTACCCTGAAATACAACCTTCATGTAACTGAAAGGAGATGGAGGGAGGGAGGAAAGAGAGTGGCACAGGGCGTCTGAGACGCCTGCCCTGGGACGGGGAGCTCCAGGAAGGAGCCCTGTACCTTTGAACACCTGGTGACTGTTTCTGAGCAGCGTCTGGAGGCCCCCACACTCTCGCTTCAGCCTCTGCAGGGTCTCCTTGTCCAGCTCCCTGGCTACTTCTGCCAGGGAAAGGCTCTCTGTTGAAAAAGTGGGTTTTCCCCAAACAGTGACAAAATATTACAAATCAGTTAAAGAGGCAGAAACTGTTGGGTCCAGAGTCTGGAAATCAACCCAAGTTCTATAAACTCAAATCCCTCATGCACTTCAGCAGGAAGGGCCACGTAAATTTAATTTAACTTAACCCACACCTCTCAACACTCAGCACCACCCTAAGCCAAGAGGCACAACCGAAAGGGAGAGAGGGACAGAAGGCCCCCAAGGCCCTGAGCACTTCATGACACTGCTAGCTCTGGGGTAGTAGCCCAGGTCCCTTCTCCCTGGTGACCCACGTGGGGCACAGCTGCTTAAAGCCAAGGATCCTCAGACTAAGGAAGGGAGGCCAAGGCCAGTCAGCCCTGCAGCCCAAGCTCTCCCAACCACACTGACAGCCAGGACCCGGCAGCGACTGGCTCTAGGTAGGGCCGACAGCAGCAAGCAGAAGGTGAAGAGTTTAAGAAACAGGGAAATAGCGCAGACATTACTGCGGTGGTCTCTCTGTCACTTCAACTCCCTACTCTGGGAGCCTACATGCATTTCAAAATGCTCTCATCAGAAAACCCGGTGACAATGAAGTCTGCTTATTATCAAAATATGTATACAAACAGGAAACAAAAATTAGTTCTCCCGTGTGTCCACGAACTCCCTGCCGGCTGGGCGCTGCACGCCACGCCTTACTCACACCTTCCCTCTCCTGTCGCCCAGCCTGGAGGCCCCAGTGTGGGAGCTGCTCACTAGCAAAGCCCAGCCCACTCTCAGGGTCCACCTCCTAGAGCTCCCTCAAATCCATTTTGAGAGGACACAAGATGTTTAAAAAAAACTGAACAGTGTCCCAGTCAGCCTCCCCTGTCCTCTCTGGGGCTCTGGCCATCACGACCAGCATGACACTCATCTCTCCACCTACAGCTCAGCATGTCCTGTCTCTTAGTTGCTTGAAGCCACTCAGGGCAGGGACCCCGTTACCCATCTCAACAGCAATGTCCTGCCCCAGATGGCAGATGCCCTAGCTGAAATTCTGGGGACAGACCCACACATGGCCCTTGGGGCTCTGTAAATGCAGAGGGCCCTGCTTCAGGGAAGGCTGGAAGGGGGTCAAAGGACCTGAAGGCCACCTGTGGCAGGAAACCATGGCTGGGCAGCTTCTCATACCTGGGGACACCCAGAGAGCCTCCAAAATGGACGTCAATCCGAATCCCTGGCTGCCCAGGTATTCCCAATGGGTAGGTAGGACTAAGGCTTGGCTACTCAGAGCCACTTCTGCTCTCTAATTCTGAGAGACAGCCCACTCTTTGCTCACTGAAAGCCTTTCTACCCCGGGCACAGGCCAGCATCTCCTGCACTCCCATCATTTCCTGGTAACCGACAGGTCAGATGGCGTACAGGAACTTTCACAGGTCACCGATCACTGCACTCAGGAATCCTGGGATCCACTCTAACGTCCTGGGCACCAGCCTACCTACTTCTGAACTCTGGCCCACAGCAGAGAGGTGCACCTCGTCAACAGGGCTACTCAGAGACCTCTCAGTTACACTGTCCCATCGGCCACCTGACCAGGGCCACTCTGGCACACAGATGCCACCAGGTCCCTGGCGAGGCCCTTCTGACTAGACACCATCAGCTCTGCGTTATTTCTAGAGGGGGACATGCTTGACGGCCTTGCCGTGTCACATATACATGAGAGACGCAGGAGGTGAAACGAAGAAGTTAACACAAATGCAGAAGACAGGGCGCAGAGAGGAAGGGGCACTGCCTCCTCCCGACCTGCCCCGGAGGCCAGCCAGCAGCAGAGGAGAGCCAGCAGGGCTGGACTCCGGCCACCCAGCCGCGTCAAGTAATGCAGGGCTGCAGAAGTGGGTTCCTTCCAGCCCCAGCACACTCAGCCCTACACGCCCTCTGGTGGCCAAGCCACGTCCTGGGCACCAAGTTCCTCCTGGGTGAGCCGCCCACCTCCAAATGCCGGCGTTTCAGTGTTACTCACACTATGAGGACAATCAGATGCAATTTTCTCCCTTTAGCATGACTGACTCCTCTATTTCATGGGTCACAAAGAGAATTAAATTATCAAACAACAGTATCACTAAATATTACCTATATTCAAAGGGATGGTGCATTTTTCTGGCATTTGGCAACTATTTTCTGTTTGGATGATCTGTACAGACTAGACATGAGTTAGCTCTAGCCTCTGAGTCTGTATGTCTCTGTAAACGTTAATTAAGGGTCCAACGTTTACCACTCCCTATCCTCAGTCTTAGGAAAATTTTAAATAAGCTTGAAAATAGCCTATTCATCATTAATTTTTTATTTTTTTTTAAGTATATTTAATCACAAGCCTATACAATTTTACACTGTTATATAGAAGGGAATTCCTGCCTGAAACTCAGCACACGTGCTGGCCCTGGGGGTAGCAGATGGCTTACCTCCTCCATTCCAGGTCTTCAAACTCCCATTTTGAGAACTTCCTGGGTTTAACTGCTTTCCACCTAACAACAAATTGGCCACTTGCAAAACCACTTGGTCAATAAAATCTCGAGGGAGGGTGGCACAATTCCGCACGCGTTCAGCTTTGTCTCTGGGGTGAAAGCCTGGCAGCCAGGGTCCTTCCACCTGGACCTCCACTCCATGCTCAGCAGCCTTGGCCTCGGGGGCACACTCAACCCTGATGTCCAGGGCTCTATGACCATCGTGGTGACCAACACAGCCAGCAGCTACCCGGGGTGAAGAAAGGGAAGGCTTTCTACCAGGCAGGCGCACAGGGCAGCCCCGCCTGCTGGTGATACACTGAGTCCTCTGCTCATCAACCAAAGGCTCTGCAGTGGGAGGGTATGTTCTGGATTTCCCAATAAGACAGACCTGCAGTTCAAAATAGCAAAGTTAAATACTTAAGCAGGCAGGGAATGATACTTCAGGCTTCTCCATAGAATCCTCTTGTTCTGGAGTACAAATTACATAAAAGTTCTAGACATCTATGACAAATAATCCTTATTTTAAAAACTAACACCAATATGAACGACTTAAAAAATAAAAAACTAACAGAGCCCATGAAAACTCTCATCACTCAGACCTTCATGGAGACATAAGGAAAGTTCAAACCACACTCACAGAGCCTGGGGCCGCATGGTCCACAAGCTCCATGGCAACCCCCATTCCATCACACTCATGCCAGGAGGAGACACAGAAGTTAACTCTGAGGAGTTCTCAAGGGGGCTATGAAAGGATGAGGCTTTGTATCAACCTTGCCAGAGCAAGAATACACAGCGCTTGGTACCATGTAGATGTTTAATCTGTACGGATTTCCTCCCTTTTCAGTAAATCCAAACGAAGGCCATGGTTCAAACAGTCCGGTCTGCAGAGTGAAGCTCCGACAGGGCTGTGGCCACTGCATCATTTCTGGACTTCCCCTCTGGGCATTAACTACAAAGCCAGTTACAGGGGATAAAAGAGACCACCCCTGGTCACCCCCCACTCTCTCCTACTGTGTGCGATCTTAACTCCCCAGGGCCCATCAGGCACCCCACCCCATTAGACAGCTCCTATATATAGACGGCTGCTGTGTGTAGATCGCTTTAGAAGCTACAAAGCAAATTCACTCTTGCATCTGAGCCCCAAACCATCCAGTATAAGAAAACTAAGGCTCAGTGAGACCAAGTGACAGTCCCTGGTCTCCCACAATTAGTAATGAACAGCAAATTCAAAAATCAACACTGTGGGATCCTCTGACCCACCTAGATGACCCCACACTTCAGCAGTTTCCAAACATCAATTCCAACCTCAGAGACTAAGACGTGCCGAAATGGAGGCGTTTAAGGATGACACGACAGCTCCGCACACGAGACCTAAAGGAACCTTCCACAGCAGCAGCAGCAACGAAGCTCCTGCCACCAGCTAACGCTGCTCTTCCGCTCACAGCCATGGCCACTGCCAGCCAGCAAGTGCCCACAACACGTCCTCACCACCAAGGCCTCTGAAGACGTCACTTGTCTCGTTCTTAACACAGTCCAAAGCAGTCTTCCTGCCATTTTACAGGAGAGTCCCACATTAGCCTCAGAGCGTACAGCTGGAGAGTGGCAGAGCCAAGGGCTAAATTCTCATCTGTCCCAAGCCTCTCACTGAGGCGAGCAATCCAGCTGTGCCTTGGATATGAGAGGGTCACTTTCTTAAAAGCACACCATCTGACAGCCATGGAGTCTCATAAAATAGGTACCACAGAATAAAATAAACTGCTATGAATACTTCCCAGGATATTTCCAAATGGTCAAGCCCCCAGGGCCTTGAGTCTGCCCTGCCCACCTGAAGGTCACACAGACAGTGCAGGGGCCAATTTCTGCCCAAATGACATTTCAGGTAAATCTGAATTAACAAGGCTTTTAATGAGAAAATTTGAAATTGCTTTGAATTTCTGAAACAAACTTCAATTTTAGCTAATTATTCAGAACTCCAAGCAGTGAGGACTTCCCACAGAGTCCAGTTCCTGGCAACTCCGAGGCTGGAAAGCACTGCCTATTTGGGAGGAAGGGCCCCTGGAGCCCCTCTGCATTCTTGGGAGAGATGAAGACTTGGCCAGGCTCATGCAGAAGCACCACATAACGGGAGCAGGGGTACCAGGAAGCTGGCAAAGGAGGGACTACCCATCCAGAAAGAGCCTCTGCGCCCCATCAGTGACCTCCACACCAAAATCAGCATAAGCGCCTTCTGGAGTGTTTGCACAATTTGAACATCATGGTGTGATCATGTTCAGTTCTGTGACCTGGCCCTCAGCTTGCCCTCCAAACAGTAACAGACCACGAGGAAGACAGTGATAATCAAGACGTACTCTTTTGGTTGAAGGAATTCTAAGGCAGTCTTCTTCTACATGAAATCCACAGGTAAATCCGACTTCTCTAATGAAGTCGAGGTATTCTCGGTACTGAGTCTTCTTACTCTGCCTCCGGTGGTATTTTCCAGTGAAGTCAAAGAAGCAGCAAGGAAGGACAAAGAAGCGGCAACTATAGGAAGACCTTCAAAAACAGTAAACAACCACAGACACCGAAGATAAAGAAAACTCAGCAGAATGGCCGTGGTGATAGTGAGTCAGAGCAAAATACAGAAGATCTGTCCCTGGCTAATGTTGGTTTTTATATTTAAAAAATTACTTATAACTTAATATCTAGAAATAATGCAACATAGTATATCTTTTCAATAAAATGTGAATACAATTGCTTTGTTTTTTATTGCTGCTGGGTTTTTTTGCAGTTTTTGGCCGGGGCTGGGTTTGAACCCGCCATCTCTGGCATATGAGGCCGGCGCCCTACTCCTTTGAGCCACAGGTGCCGCCCTACAATTGCTTTTATAAAAAATAATTTTTCATCACATTTACTCTTGTCAACTGTAATCTAAAACTTTCTGAAGTACTTTGAGATTTCAGCAATGAATAAAAAACTTCAGAGCTGGAGGGATAATAAAGGTTAAGACTCTTTGAAAACTAAAACTGTTTAAAAGAACTGTGACAAAGGAGACTGGTAATGAAGCATTAAGGAGCAGCAACATAACCTGCTTCCTCAGGGAGTCCCCAACACAGAGGGCGAGTGTCTCCGACAAGCGGGCAGTGCTCCCACTCTGAAGTGACAACCATTATTGCAAAAGGCCTATCTATGGACAGATTTTTTTCTTTGAAGACAAACTGTTATCAGCAAAAAAAAAAAAAAAAAAAAAAAAAAAATAAGAAAGAAAGAAAGAAAGAAAAGCACTTCTAAAAAGGACACATCTTTTGAGCCTGGATAAAAATACTATATACGCAATCACAGTTTCAGTCAGCAATGGCCAATAGATACATAATGTGAATCACATATGTAATTTTATATTTTCTAGTAGCCATATGTTAAAACAGGTGGGTTTTCTTTTAAATGTAACCCAACATATTCCAAATATTATTATTTCAAAATTTGAACTAGCTCTGTTTCAAGTACTTTACTGAAGCACAGCTACCACTGTGGAACAGTACAGTTTAGATCAGCGTTTTTCAACATTTTTTATCTCAAGGCACACTTGAACCTACAGTTAAACTTCCATGACACACTTAAATAATGTTGATCAAAAAAATATTAAAAAAAAATACTTACTGTGGGGCAGCGCCTGTGGCTCAAAGGAGTAGGGCGGAGACCCCTTATGCCAGAGGTGGCAGGTTCAAACCCAGCCTCGGCCAAAAACCGCAAAAAAAAAAAAAAAAAGTACTTACTATGCTTTGAATGTCTTTTGAAAATAATTTAATGAATGATCTTTAAAAATATTCACAGTACAGCTAAGATCTTCTCACGTACACTGGTTGAAAATCACTAGTTCAGACATTCCCAACCACTCACCAGGCAACTTAACTCACCTGGCTGCAATAACAGGTATCCATGGGGTGAGTTCATCAGAATGGTTACCAATTAGCCAATCAACGTCAGGAAAAAGGGTTTTATCATTAGGTGTTATTGCATCTTCCTAAGAGAGTAATACAAAAACAGGAGTGGCTAATTAGCCAATCACTGCAAAGCTCTGCGTCAGCAGCACACAGGAGGACAGCAAAGGCTCCAAGTCACACAGGGTAGAGCTACAGTTCACCTGCTGCAAGTCACCAGCAGACAGGAAGCGAATCTGCCTGCCCTAGAGGGCGTGGAAGATGGGCAACTTCTAGGGAAATCACAGGAGAAACTAACAGCATTTCCTGAATGCTAATCTTTTAATAATTAAGAACATAGTTTTTACATAAGTATAAAAAGGAGTTATAAGAGAGTTGGGACATGTGAACTGTTTTACTTCAGGCAGAATATGGGAGCAAGAAATGGCATGAAAAGTGGGTGGATGAAAAGCAGCCAAGTCTGAAACTGACTGGAGTGCACAATCCCACTAACTCGGCATAGCTTCAAAGGCTGGGCAAGCTATACAAAAGTGTGTCTGTGAAAAGATGTATGATGCATTTACACATGCAAGTACGCACATTTTTTTAGCACTGTGCTATTAACCTGTTGTAAGCTCTCAGAGAGTGATTAAGCACTTCCCACTGAATAAGCACTTTAACCATTCTTACTATGTAGTTAAGCTAGGAATAGCTTTTATGATTTAAGAACTTTAAGTAAACAAACACCTTACAAAGCAATCTCCTGTTTATCTCACATTGGCTTTTGGCCCATGCCTGGTTTGTGCCTTGGACACATGGAAAAAAAGAAAACTTAAAAAACATCCTGTCCTTTCTTTTTTTTTTTTCCAGTGGTAAGACAGAATTTATTTACAGAAAAGAATACAGAAACCACTAAAGCTCCTGGTAGAGAGAGAGAATTCAAGTGGGGAGAGAAAAGCTCTCTCGGTTTCCTCACGGTCTTTCCCCGTCTCCCCCTTTAGGCTTTTAGTCTTGGGGTATATATAGGTGTATGGGTTCCTTGGCCAGGAAATGAATGAACACAGTCCCTTCTGCTGGGGGGGGGGGGCAAAGGGAATGAATGTATCAATGAACGAACACAGTCCCTTCTGCTGGGGCAAAATGAATGAATGTATCAATGAATGGAAACAGTCCATTCATGGAATTGAGGCCTAGGAAATTCACATGAAATTGACCTAGGCATAGGAAATGGGGGTTCCACATTTGGTCCTAAGTGTAAAGTGAAGGAGACACCAAGGCACAG
>CAUYRH010096024.1:0-36437 GCA_963574655.1 Perodicticus potto | reverse complement strand
TATTGGCCTGGGGAAAGATTTTATGAAGAAGACTTCTGTGGCAATTGTAACAACAACAAAAATGAACAAATGGGACTTAATTAAACTGAAAAGGTTCTGTACAGCTAAGGAAACAACAACCAAACAGACAATCTACAGACTGGGAAAAGATATTTACATATTATGAGTTGGACAAAAGCTTGATAACTACGATCTATAGAGAACTCAAGTTAATCAATAAGAAAAGACCCAACAATCCCATAGATCACTGGGCAAGAGACATTAATAGAACTTTCTCTAAAGAAGACAGACGAATGGCTAACAAACATATGAAAAATGCTCATCTTCCCTAATCCTCAGAGAAATGAAAATCAAAACTACCCAGAGATATCACCTGACCCCAGTGAGAATGGCCCACATCTCAAAGTCTCAAAACTACAGATGCTGGCATGGATGTGGAGAGAAGGGAACACTTTTACACTGATGCTGGGACTGCAAACTAATACAGCCTTTTTGGAAGGAAGTATGGAGGACCCTCAAAGAACTCAAATTGGACCTCCCAATTGATCCCAGTATTAGGCATCTACCCAGAAGAAAATAAAATCCTGTTATCATAAGGACATTTGCATTAGACTGTTTATCGCAGCTAAATTTACAATCTTCAAAACATGGAAATAGCCTAAATGCCCACCAACCCAGGAATGCATTAATAAGCTGTGGTATATGTACACCCTGGAATACTATTAAGCCACTAAAAAAGATAGAGACTTTACCTCTTTTGTATTAACCTGGATGGAGGTTAATTCTTCTTAGCAAAGAAAGGAGAAGCAAGAATGGAGAAGCAAGAATACAATGTACTCACTTCTGATATGAAGGCAGAAGATGAACTAATACAAGGGGGGTGGGTAGGGGAATGAGCAAGTGGGGAGAGGGAGGAGGGAGCGGACGGGGGGTCATTGTGTATGGCATGCCTCTTGGGGGCAGGACACAATTTTAAGAGGGACTTTATCTAACAAATACCATCAGTGCAAACTTATTCTTTGTACCCTCAATGAATCCCAAACAATAAAAAAAGAAAAAAATTACCCCCAGCCCCAATGATTTGGATACACTCTCATCACAACTCATGACGTTTAACTGTGCCCACATAGCTTAACAAGTCCAAATGAATTAAATGACTTAAAACTCCCACCCATGAAAACACAAGAACCTTAGGATACTTTAGCTCCAATCATCCCCTCTTTTGAAGGCTGTTGATCAATAGCAGTGAAGATGCTTACAGCGTGGCACTCCAAGGCTGCCCTGGAACTTACACCTGTTCCACCAAGTTCAGGGTGTAGTGGGGTCTAAGCTGCCTTGTGCTCGCCATCTCTGATGTCATACTGCTTCCCGAGGAAGGGGTGACACGGGTCAGTTTTCAGTACTTGCTTTCATCTGTTCCCTGCTATATGGCATCTCACAGAAAGCTCTGTGGATGACTTCTTTTTCCACTCTCAGACGCTGCTATGGGGTTTTCCTTGTCTTCCCATCCTTTTGATTATTACAGCAACACAGAAGCTTCATTAGGGCAGAGACCAGGTCTGTTTCACACACCCACCCCAGAATATTTATGACAAAGAGCAGACTGCTTCATGAGAGGAATAAGATTTCTATTCAAAAGCTTAGAAAAACTGGGTACATTAATCATAAAAATTCTACTATGAAATAAAACACACGGAGCCAAGGAGTTGAGTTGTTACACTCCTTCCATTATGATATACCATGTGTTGGTCTATAACAGCCAGACAGACATGGGAGGATGGATTACCAGATGCATTCAGTGATGGTGTTTCATAAGGGAAGCTGGGCTGCTTTATGTACATGAAGCCTATTTAGAAAGTCTCTGCATCTCTTACAATCTTCTTAAGACAAAGTCCTGGAAAACGGCTTAGTGCTTGGTGTTTATGGCACAAGGATGCAGCTTAGTTCAGAGAGTATTTCAGCTGCAATTCTCAATCTGAGCAAAAATAGGATATTTTGGAAAGAAGATTTTAAGAGGACTTGCCATTTGAAGGCTAAGTTTTAAGAGAATGCTAAAGTTCAAACTCTTACACTTTAGACAAAGCAAATCTAAAAATTACTGTGATTGGCTCACATCACAATGGTTTTATGGAGAAACTAACATGTAATAAAACTTGGCTTTGAACACAAAGACTACTATTTTGGAGAAAACCATGGAACTTTGGAGCAAAGTTCCAAGTGGGGTGGGGCAAAGAATGAGGGGTGTGGACATTTCCAACAGCAGCCTCTTCTTCTTCTTCTTGACATGTGGTGGCAGAGAACTGTCTTAAAAACTACTGCAAAAACTGTCCGAGGCCTCACAGAAAGCTGAGCATTCTAGGTGTGATATTTCAGGGCCCTGATCTCCTTAGCTGTAACTAAGCCCAGTGGATGGAAGTTGCAGTCAGCTGCTTCTCTGTTAGTTTCCTAATCATCTATCACCCCACAGTCACTCCTAGTTCCCACCAGGACGATGGGCACTTGGGGACAACGGTGTTGCATACAAGGATACCGCTTTGCACAGGTATTTTCAAATGATGCAAGCCTGACAAAGGAAAAGCAGATACAATAGGAGGTGAAATCTGTCATGATCTTCTTGTCCAGCTGTATCCCATGAGCCCAAATTTGCCAGTTTTCCATCTACTGTAACATTGGCAGAATAGTCATCAAGGACAGTGGGGACACTTTGTCCAGGGGAAGTGAACTGGCGTGTGATTGGATGAAGAGCGTATGATTGGATGAAGTGCGTATGATTGGATGAAGTTTTATCTACACCTGTCTCCTCCACTCCAGATGCACTAGCGAGGCCCAGGTGCCAGAAGCAGCAGGTTTGGGGTACTGCCGGGGTGTCCCTGCCACTTTGTCTTCAGCAGATGGGAAGCTGAAGCTTGGCAACAGGCTGCACCCCAAAGTGGGAAGAAAATCCCCACTTTTACGTCTGGATGGGGATTTGTAAGGGTTGGAACATTTCTCTAGCCTAGAAGAAAAAAATTAACAATAATAGAATATGGGAGGGTTGCAAATGGGGGGAGATGATTTGGTCTGCTATGATTTACCTGGTGATGCTCAGATTACTCTAAGTAGCAAGCTAGGACTTGCAGCTAAAGTGATCTTCGTAAAATGGGCTGTGCACATGTGTGGACCCAGGCTGGTGTTAGTGGCTCCAGTTATAAAGAGCAATTTGAGTATAAACCCATGGGAATGTCTTTTTCAAAAGAAGGATTCAGCATGAGGTAGCGGAAAGATCTGGAATCATAGTTGCAGGATGAGGATTTAAATCTGAAATCTCACTTCCTTCATGAACAAATCTGTGACCCTGAGCTAGAGTTTTGTTAACATTAGTTGGAACATTTCTATACTAGAGATAATAACACCTAGCTACCAGGATTGTTACAAAGATCAATGGGACCCAAGGGGGGAAAACCAGGAAATATGCCTTGCCAACTACAAAGTAACTAGAAAATGAAAGTAATTCATGCAGCAAGCATTCGTTGAGGGACGAGTGTGTACATAAACTGTATTAGAGTGTTAAAAGACAAAATGACAACTAATGTAAAGATTTTTTTTTTTGAGATAAAGTTTCACTTTGTCACTCTCAATAGAGTGCGGTGGTGTCATAGCTCATAGCAACCTCAAATTCTTGGGCTCAATCAATTTTCTTGCCTCAGCCTCCCAAGCAGCTGGGACTACAGGCCCCCTCCACAATGCCTGACTATTTATTTTTAGAGACAGGGTCTCACTCTTGCTCAGGCCGGACTTGAACCTGTGAGCTCAGGGCAATACACCAGCCTCAGACTCCCAGAGCGCTAGGATTACAGGCATGAGCCATTGTTAATGTAAAGATCTTAACTTGGAACCAGACCAGTTTTAAAGAACTCTAATCTGCCGTGTGTTGGAACAGAAAACAGAAATGGGTACAGAAATAGCCTGATTGGTTACAGTGTGGCATTTGAATGTGGTTTGAACCATTGGTGGCTGTGATGGCCTGAGACGCAGATATTTGTTACAAAAGCATATTCTCAAATTTGGCTTTCAGGTAATATACTAAGTCAGGCCTTATCCTGTTATATAAGGATAAGGACTCACTTACAGTGGCATTTTCAGGCCAAATTTAGTTTACTTTAACAAGGGTTACAGCAACTCACCAGGTATATCTTTAAGTGTTTTATACTATTTTAACTTATGGGTTGAGAAGTTTCTGTGGGAGGCTTCTCTCTCAAATAATTCTATTCTACATGGTAGTATTTCCTTATCCCATTGGCTGGGTTTTGGAAATAGGCAAGGGTTTTCAAATAGCAAGGAGCCATGAGTATTTTTCAACACTTACTCCTTAATTTTATTAATAAAGAGAGAACTGTGCCAAGGGTGCATGCTTCAGTGAGAAATAATGAGAGGAAATTGTTCACAGGGTTTACTTGGTTAAGTGCGATTAAGCTAGCCTGTAATTTTTGTATTAAAGTGCTGGTAATTGGGAACCAATATTTGGAGCTACTCATTAAATAAATTATCTGGATTAAGGAGTTTTACTTGATTATAAATACAGGGAAGGAAGGATGTCTTTTAAACCCATGGTCTTTTAAAGTCAAGGCTAATGCAGTGTTGCCAAGCAGGAGCAGGTAGGTTCTGGACTCCGGCCACAGCACCCACAGAAACTGTTGATCAGGCCTTCTGATCCCAGCAGGGAAGTGTGGTGGAGCTTAGAGTTCAGGTGCCACTACCGCCTCTGCCTCTTCTGAACTTGTGTAAGTAACCTTCGGCTAGTGTGCAAACTCCATGAATCTCAGTTTCTTTCTTTTTTTCTTTAATTTCAGATTAATATAAAGGTACTGGCGATTAGGTTACAATGTTTGCATGTTTTTAGGTAAGGTGCCTGTCATAGTTGTGCCCTGCCCCAGGGAGGTGCGCCATAAGGGTTTACATTGTGCCCATTAGGGGAGCACACCAGTGCCCTCCCTCCTCCCCTCCCTCCCTCTCTTCTTCCCTTTACCCCAACTTGAATTAAATTGAGTTTTTCTCGTGTGTGGGTGTGCAAATCTCCGTTTCTTTGAAGAGGAGTCTGAACACTGATCTGGACGGGGATGTTGAGGGGGGTCTGATTGAGGACACAAACTACAAACAAAGTTGATTCTGGTGAGTTCTCAAATGTTGATGTGCATAGATCAGTAAGGATTTGGTTAAAATGCAGAGTCTGGCTCAGAAGGACCTGCGGTGAGCTTCCAATCGTGCATTTCTGATAATGCTGGCTTGGCTTCCGGACCACACTCCGAGTGGTAAATGTTGGCCCATTTAATTCAAAGGTACAGGAAAAGTATGGGCCTCGGTTAAGTCTTATTCGAGCTGCTCAACAGTCATGAATGTCTGGCTTTCTTTGTGCTTTTTCCTGTGTTCTGCCAAGTTGGCTTCACTTTCAGGCTGGCTCCCCTCATGGCGTCTGAAGTTCCTGAGACATTGGTCTACACTTCCTTAGCTGTGGTCAATAGAAAAGTTTGCCCCAATATTACCAATAGAAGGCCTATGACTCATTGTGATTGTACAGGTAAAATAAACTGGTTTAACAAGAGGAGCTGAAGGTGGAGTGTAATTTTTCAAACCAGTGGAAATGGGGGCTGTGATAAGGGGAAAAATGGAATGTGGGGAGGTAACCAAGAAATATCCTGTGCAGCAGGGGTCCCCAACCTTCTTGGCATCAGGGATAGGTTTCGTGCAAGATGATTTTTCTTTTGGCCGGGGTGGGGTAGGGGAAGGTTTGAGGATGATTCAAATGCATTACATCTCCACCTCTGATCAGCAGGAATTAGATTCTCATAAGAGAGTTTGACCTAGATTCTTTGCACACAGTTTATAGTAGGGTTCTCTCTTCCGTGAGAATCGAATGCTGCCAGTGATCTGATAGTGCAGGCAGTGATGGGAGCGGCTGTAAATACAAATAAAGCTTCACTCGCTTGCCCTCTGCTCACCTTCTGCTGGGCAACCCGGTTCCTAACTTGCCTTGGATACTGGTCTTTGGCCCAGAGGTTGGAGACCACAGCTCTGCAGAGTCAAATAAGATCAAGGTTTCAATCTAATCTATTTTGAAAAATGTAATACATACGGGGTGTCCACAAAGTTAGTGTGCACTTTATTGCCACCCTTTATATATAGTGAGAATAGACAGATCATTTGCATACTTACTTCTCCGTTTGATTCTGGAAACTTTTTGAGCCAAGAAATATTAGTTTTTCTTTGCATCAACTATGTTTAGATGATCATGACACCTTCTAGAGGTTCCCAAAAGTTGGAGTGAATAATATCTCCATAAAAAGATCAGAAAATCCAGAGTACAAGAAACTCTTTTAAGGTGCTTTGTATTTGGTTTTATCTTATAATTTTAAATTTAACTCTCCTGTCCAACTAGACTTGAACAGGTATCAGGGAAGTATGAACCTGAAATAATTATAGCAAATGAGAATGCAAAACCAGAGAATGAGGACAAACTGGGGCTGGGGATGCTCTCCCTAAGCACAGATGCAATGA
Organism: Perodicticus potto; assembly: GCA_963574655.1. Classification (NCBI taxonomy): domain Eukaryota; kingdom Metazoa; phylum Chordata; class Mammalia; order Primates; family Lorisidae; genus Perodicticus; species Perodicticus potto. Next base: position 29,906 of record CAUYRH010096024.1, on the reverse strand, counting down.
TTTGTTTATTCAGACAAAACACAAAACAAATTTATGAGATTTGCCACAGTTAGCAATGGTGAACTCCTTGGTAATCTTGTGATTTCTGTGCTCAAAATTTCACAACACTTGTGCTGTCTTTCTCTTTGTGCTTGCCACCTAAAGAGCCAGTCTTAATAGGGCAGATAAAAACTGGGAGCTATTCACGTTGGGTCTAGCATTTGTCATAGAAAACGTGCCAGATCTGAAATGAGATCCCCATCAGGAAACCTCTCTGACTCACTGCGTGGTGATAATGATGACATCACCCTTCTACCAGATATACTCAAGAATAATTCTGAGAAAGCAAGAATCCTAACCATATTCTTTCTCCCAGAAAGTTTCTCTCCACAAGTTTTCTATTGGCTCTGGAACTTCTGTGAAAATAACTCCAATAGACGGGACCCAGGGTTTACCGTACAAGACGATGTCTATCTATATAAATGACAATATTGGCCGTGGCTCACGTGGATGTGGCATAAACTGGTTGAAGCCTTTGAACAGCCTAAGAAAGTCTTTTGGGTGGTATGTAGTTAATAATTTAAACTTATCCAAAAACTCAAGGAGTTTTGGTGAAATTGAAGATAGTCTTGGACACCTGGGAAGTTACAATTAGAGTCAGAAATGAGGGTGATCTTATAGACCATACCCCTAACTTTGCAGTTAGTGTCAGGAGGGGGATTCGCTGACTCACTGATGCACAATGGAGGAAGAAGAGACCAATGGACCTTCGACTCCTGAATGGTTACCTGGTCACCTGTGGGATGGAATTACAGGAGAGTGGCTGTCAGTTACCAGAGGTAAAAGTTACCAGTAAAATTTAGAGACGGTTCCAACTTCCAATGACTTACCTCCCTAGATATATAAAGAAAAGTAGAATTGAAATAAACATGTAATCCTTTGGCTATTGTTATCTGTAATACATGACTAAAATAAAAGTAAAAGAGAGTATTGATTCTGTACACATTTTGGCCAGTCTGAGCTATGGCCTCGAGGCTCAAAGCTGCTCAAAGGGGAAATTATTCTGGAGCAATAATAGGCAGCACCTCGATGACCTCTGTTCACCAGGAAGGTGCCAGGTGTGGGAGGGGCAAAGCCAAGGAACTAGTGAAACCACGGGGTATAGGTGAAGGAGTTGTTTCATTTCGTGCTTTGGTATCATCAGTTTCCTTAAGACCCTTTTCTAAAATAAATTGTGTGTGACTAACTTAAGGCGAGGCATTTTTAGTTTTCAATGCTGCAGAGTCAAAGTGCATGTTTGGGCTTATCATAGACCCAGTGTGCTATTGAACAATCACAAATGGCTACATGTGATTGATACACACTGTGGCTTGTTCCCAAGAAGCCAACTAGCCTGGTAGACTGAATAAATCCTGCTGGAAAGTTAGTTTCTCCTGAGAAGAGGGTCTGTCCAACTCAACTTATAAATGGTAAGTGCAACTCTTCAGATGAGGTAGCTGGTGTGATCTGTATGCAAGCTGTGTTGGAATGGCTTTCTAATTGGCATAGTCATCGCTGAATAGGCCCTTTACCCAAAACATGGTAAATGCTATGTATGATTAAGGGGTTGCTTTTTGGAGTTTGCCCTTTTCCATGCCATGTAACGTCTGTGTGCAATAGCAGACAACAGTCTGAGAAGCCTTATCAGATTTGTTGTCTCTGCTTCCCTTATGGGTTTTTAAGATGCAAAAGAATAAAATAAAATAAAATAAAATAGGGCGATTCACAAGAAAATGGGGGAAAGACAAGAGGAAGAGTGAAGAGAGTCACCCTAGAAGGATGGTAACCTTTAGATGGTTATTAAGACATGGGATGAATGAAGAGGGCTTTGATTGATGGGTGGAAGCAAAGGTCTTATTGTAGCACTGCCAGAGGTTGACTGGACCCGTGGAAGCTCCTGGTGGCCTCCCAACATTAAAAGGCCCCAAACAATGTTGCACGGTTTACTCCAGTTTGAAGGAATTTGAAAAGCTGGAAGGGAAAGGTGACCATAGACCTCGATTCACCTGGGGTGATTAATCAGGATGAAAATTGATAGAGGGTTCAGGATCTTCTGGGTCAATGCCCAGCTGGAGCCCCAGGCCATAGACACATGGGAGGGCAAAATGACCTATGGAGTCCAGGGACAGGAGAATTTCCTGGGGCTTCTTCACTGTGATTCTAAAACCTGCTGGTGAATTCCCAAAAGGACCCCTCATTAGATCAGGAGGATATGGGCATGCAGTGTTTGATGGGATTAAGGCGAAAGTTCGATTAAAATTGGAAGGGGAAGTAGCTGTATTGCCTTTACCTAAATATCCTTTCTAGAGGTGGAAAGTTGGGGTAAAAACAACAAGTGGAGAGAAGGAGAAATAGTAGCTGAGGGTGAAGGAATGAATAAATAGGTTATAGCAACGAGGGAAATCCAGCATTATATTGGTGTCTTGAGAGGGACTCAGAGCGAGAGGATAGTGTTATCTCTTAGGACGATTATACCAGAAAGGTGGCCCAGAAGGGCGAAGCTCTCTGTCTGTCACAGTCACCCAGCCTCTGGAACCTGACAGGGTGAACTGGAAACCTGCAAACTGCCGTAGCACTGGCCGGGGACACATTCTGATGGTACAACATCCTGATGAACTGGATTGGTGGCTAATGAGTCCGTAGAACTGTAGTAATGTGCCAATATCTTCTCACTCTTATTTTTCAGGTTATATCTACCCTCGTTTGGGAAGGAATTCCTGGGAACTGCTCCCGAATGAACCATGGAACCATGTGCTGTACAACTCTCTGCTGATGGATTATTGTGTAAATATGAATCTGTAGTGAAGAAAGATTCCTGATTGTAATAAATTAACTGTAGTGGTGGCGTGCCCAGCACACCATGGCATGCTCTGCACTAACACGTGCCATAGCATCAGCCTTGTTCTTGTGGATGGGAAGCTACTAAACAGAATAGGAAAGAACAGTGGGTTTCTCATGGGATTAGAGCTTTAGGTGCCACAAGGAGGTGCTGAGATCACCAGGGAACAGTCCCACCCCAAGGAGAGGAGGGCTACGGGAGGCCTGTGGCACATGCAGACTACATGTGCCTACCTCTGACTAGCACCTCATGTGCTCTGGTATGGTGAACCCAGCATTTTGGGTACAAAGCATATATTCTGACTGCACTCAGGCTGCTAGTACACAGTGAGTGGTGACAACATGCACAGGAGAATAAACAACACTGGCCTGTAAGACAGAAAAGTGCTTTAGGGGACATACCTTCTAGTCTAGGCTTCATGCAACAGCGGAATTTGCTTTTAATGAGAAGTGGCATTTGTAGGAAAAAGACATATTAACTACAGTGAGCAGATTGGATGGAATTCTCCTGTAGAAGGGAGGCGAGGGATGGAAGTCAGCCTGGAAAAATGATGAGTGTTTAGTCAAGTGGGACAGGCCAACTTAACAAATAACATTGGTTAACGCTGAGATCCAGTTCTGGGGAAAGGCCTGTACCTTGATCCAACATGGTCTCTTAACTATTTTGATAAAGATGGAGGCTGAAATAGCCACAGGGCAACAGTCCTCTATCGTCGTTGCTGAGGCCCGAGAAGCACACTGATGGGAATCTTGAGGCCCGCCGCACCGGGGACACGTGTAATTTACGTCGATGTGCTGTGACTGCCCTTGCTCCTAGGATAGATCAAAATGAGACATGGTCTGGAGCAGTTATCAGCGAGAGGAGCTATTCTGAATACCACGATGTCCTCCCTGTAGGAGGGAGGTGAGCCCTGCGGTATGGCAGCACACAACAGAAACTGCTGTTAGGACAAGCCTGTGAACTGAGACAGAGCGAATGGCTTTGTCCCCAACTGGCTCAGACCCTACAAATAACCAAATCATGGCCAACTGTAATGGTGCCAGGTCAGAGTTGTATCTAGTGTATGGGCCAGCATTGGCTGTCTTGCAGAGGCACAGCCAATAGCACTGTCCTTTGCAAGTTATTCTGTAAGGAAATTGAGTTGTGCCATAGCTGCACTGTGACATGGTGTAACATTGCATTGCTGGGTAAGGGGCATCTACCTTATGTAAATAGGTCTCCTTGTAACGCTGACATTGCTGATCAAATGCACTGGGAGACTGAGTCAAAACCTCCTCAGAGTTGGGAGCTTTGGGCCACCAAGTATCTGCTGTGCCTCTGGAAGGACGCTGGAGGGGCTGGAGAAAAAAGTTTACCAGCTTGACCTTGGGAGGGGCTGCACACCAAAGGTCAGCAGCCATGTGTGCAGTTAACCATGTCTCTGCAACAGAAACTCTGAACACTTGGGCTCTGGTGAGCTCCCCTGGCTGGTGACATTCCATGTATAATGTCACACATTATTGCCAAGAAAGTCAACCCTGAATACAGCTCAGTGGGAGAAGGCAGCCAGACATTCTGTGTTTGGAAACCTTCTGACTCTGCCCCACTTCCCTCTTCCCGTGACTGACCTTAATCTGTGTCCTTTCACTGTGATAAACCGTAACCTCAACCATTTCAGCTTTCACTGAGTTCTTCTGGTGCCTCACCAAAGCTTGGGTGGCCTTGGGAGTCCCTGGACTCTACAGTTGATATCAGAGTGAGGGTGATGTTGGGAACCCTTGAACTCTACAGTTGGTATCAGAGTGAGGGTGGTCTTGGGAGTCCCTGGACTCTACAGTTGGTATCAGAGTGAAGGTTGTCTTGGGAACCCCTGGACTCTTCAGTTGGTATCAGAGTGAAGGTGATCTTGGGAGTCACCGGACTCTACAGTTGGTATCAGAGTGAGGGTGGTCTTGGGAGTCACCGGACTCTACATTGGTATCAGAGGAGGGTGGTCTTGTGGACTGTGCTCCTTAACTTTACAGATGCATTTTCTGACTTTATTCAGACAATTCTTCCCTCTGCCCAAAAACACCATCCACTTTTTCAAATATGTCTCTGCTACAAACATTATCCCTTAAGTGGTTCCTGAGACGCCATTACCACTATGGCATAATCCTCAGTAAAGCACCATTAAGATGTTAATACAGATGTATGTGTGAATTAAAAAGTGACTTTAAATGCATAGTAACCAATTTACTTCACATTAATAATTCAGCTATTTTTATGTGTTTCCAAACAAAAAGCAAGGAGGACCCTTTCCACACAGCAATTGCAATTGTATGCACAATTTCTATAAAAATGAAATACAATCTTTTAAAGTTCTTGGACTATGGAAAGTCACCCAAATTCCCTTCTTTTCTCCTATCAAGTTTCTATTATTTTTTTTCCTTCCGACTCAAGTTAGAAACTGACGGCTGACACACCCTTCCCTCCAACATTTCATCCTGGGGCAAAGTGAGAAGGTATTCTTTGGTGCCCTTCATACTGTTCCTTTTAGTAGAAAATCAAGCCACCCTCTAACCAGAATACTATTTATTCTATTCCACATGTTTCAGATAAGTGCCGTGAAGTGATTGGAGATGAATAGAAAGAAAATAGCAAGACACGCTGCACAAATAACTTGCAAAGACTCATAAATTGCACATTTCGAAGCTCTTTATGCTTGAGAATACTGAGCACCTGCGATTCACAAAGCACTTTACAAACTAATATTCTTGGCCCCCATTTTGTAACTGGTTAAAAAAAAAAAAGACAGAGGTAGCAATAATAAGAACATTATTCAGAGCCGTGGAGAAAATCCTGAAGAGTGCCAGATGCAGGGCCAGTTACCCTGGCAACATTTTTCTGTTTTTCCATTTTGCATGCCTTGGTATTGCATTTCAGTTGCAGTTATTTAACTGGACAGGCTGATCACGTATTCAGCCCTTGCAGTGGGTCACACGCATTTTGCTACAGATTTGGCTGCCTCTCTCCTGATTCCCCTTTTGCTAATGTGACCATATCAGATGTACCTCTTCCAGGAAAATGTGGTTAGATGACAGTCTAAACATAGAAAGTAGACAAAAACCACCTGGTGATGGTCTGTGTGCAAAAGGATTGCTCACTTAAAAAAGGAATTCACAAAATTCTTTTAATCAACTCTCTTAGGTCACTGTAAGTGATTTAAGTTTTAAAAAACCCACAGACAAGTTTGAGAAACATTTTTCTTTCAGAAAGCAATGTTTTCACACTTGCTAATCCCCATTTCTTACCCAATTTTGATGTGAGATTACAAAAAAAATTAAAACGTAATATACAACAAATGTAAGAGAAATATTTGTTAAAATAATTTAAGAATATACCCAATTAAAATTAGTATAAAATTTTATGTTTATAATCCTTGCAGAAACATAGAACAAATAGAAAATTTCAAATTTTAAATCCTTCCAGAAACAATATTCAGAATGCCATCCTTTTTTTTTTTTTTTTTTTCCATTTTAAGACAGAGTCTTGTTGTTTCACCCAGACCAGAGTGCAATGTTGTCATCACGGCTCACAGCAACCTCAACCCCCGGGGCTCAAGGGATCCTCCTGCCTCAGTCTCCCAAGTAGTTGAGACTATAGGCACATGCTATGATGCCTGGTTAAGTTTTGTACTTTTTGTAGAGACAGGATCTTGTTCTTGCTTAGGCTGGTCTTAAACTTCTGGCCTCAAGAGATCCTCCCATCTTGGCCTCCCAGAATGCTAAGATTACAGGAATGAGCCACTGAACCCAGCTTCAAAATATCATCTTTACCTTTATGTGGTAGGTAATTTTTTCTTTTTTTTTTTTTGAGACAGAGCCTCAAGCTGTCACCCTGGATAGAGTGCTGTGGCATCAGTTCCTAGGCTCAAGTGAGTTTCCTGCCTCTGCCTCCCAAGTAGCTGGAACCACAGGTGCCCACCACAATGCCAGGCCATTTTTTGGTTGCAGCTGTCATTATTGTTTGCCGGGCCCGGACTGGATTCAAACCCGCCAGCTCAGGTGTACATGGCTGGTGCCTTAGCCGCTTGAGCCACAGGTGCCGAGCCGGTAATTTTTTCTTTAGAAAAAAATTACTTTATAAAAATAGCTGTGGTGCTAACTGCTATGGTGCAGGTATTTGTGTCTGACAAGCATTCACTACAGAGTGATAGGTGATGCCTCAGTTTCCTCACCATTTATCCTAGCGGCATTCACACGTCTGTTGGCCGTTGAGTGGTATGAACACATCATATGTGACCAAGGGCATCTCGATTCTTTTCTCATTAGCTCTTCAAGAAGAATTAATTAAAATGGGTTAGTTTGTCTTAAGATAATCACGAAAATGAAAATTAAAAAAAAAAAAAACCCCAGTGAAATTGGAGACTGCAAAGATTGTTATGTGTTCCCAGGATCCATGAACCTGGCTTGAGACATGCCTTTTTTTTTTTCCTTTTTTTCCATAAACCTTTTACAAGTTCTTTTGTTTGTTTGTTTCAGACATGCTTTGTTAAAGATGCACGCCCATGTGCATGTTGATTTAAAACTTGATTTAATAGTTCCCATTATGGAGTAATTCAAATATTTCACTGGATTGATATAAGAATTAGTGAAATATCCATGTTGATTTCAGCATTGGACTGAGATTAAAAAAAAGAATGAATGAAATATTATGTGTGAAAATATTTTGCAAGTTATAAACCATTGCAAACATGTAGCTACTGTTTTCTATCTCTTTCCTTTCTTCCTCAAAGACTACGTAAATTGCACACATCTGATTGCTATACCATTCCCCTTTTAAAGTTGTGTTGCCTTGGTCCTTTTATTAGAGTACTGACCACCTGTCATCCGCTTCAGTGACTACTTACCGCCCTGACAGATAGATGTCGAGAGACTCTTCATGATTTTCTGGATGTTTGGCAAAGTGTTTGAGATAGCAACGATTCCAAAAGGGGCCTCTTAAAAACCTCCTTTTGGAGTCCTAGAGGTTTTTTTTTTGAGACAGAATTTTGGAGACAGATTCTTACTCTGTCACCTAGGCTAGAATGCCCTAGTGTCACCCTAGCCCATGGCAACCTCAAACTCCTGGGTTCAAGTGATCCTCCAGCCTCAGCCTCCCAAGTAGCTGGGACTAGGACTACAGGTGCCCACCACAACGCCAGGCTAATTTTTCTATTTTTTGGTAAAGACTGGATCTTACTCTTACTTAGGCTAGTCTCAAACTCCCAAGCTCAAGGGATACTCCCGCTTCAGCCTCTCAGAGTGCTAGGATTATATACAGGAGTCACTGTGCCTGGCCTGGGGTCCTCGGGTTTTAACATATTCCCCTGAGTCTGATATTTGTGCTTCCTGCAAGGAAACAGCAGGGCTCAGCGCTCTAACGATCTCTGCTAATTGTATTTCAGGGAGGAGGGAGAGGCCAGCCTCCAGGGCTAGTTACGTGCAGGTCCTTCAGGGACACAGTCTGTATTGTCCTCATGGTCTTCCCACCGTGAGGAGAGGAAACTGAGGTTTAGAAAAGTTCAACAACAACTAAAGTCACAGAAGGAGCTGGAGCAAGAATTGACCGCCGGTCCTGATTTCTGAGCGTGTGTTATTTCCCAAGTATGTGGCAACGGAGGAGTGAGTGAGAATTCAGGACACGCTAACCAGGCTCTTGGGCAGAGCAAGCAGAGCTTCCCAGGCTCAGATCCCCTTCTCGGAAGCAGAATTTACTCTTCTCCGCAGCCCTATTCCCTTAGTTATAACATATCCACTTTTCTCCGTCATTGGTACTGTCTCAAGTGGCAGCTTCTTCCTAGCAAGCTAGTTTGCCTAAAAGACACGCCCTGAGACTGACTCTCTCTCTCTCTCTGACCTGGATTTAGAGCCTCTTGAGTCCTTGAAATTGAGCACAGGTGTGAGATACCACAGCCACTACAGTACAAACGCCAGCTAACATTTACTGAGTGATTGCGACGGCACTATGCTAGGCCTTGTGTGCATTATTTTATTTAATCCTAACCCCAGTCCTGCAGTACCTGCTACTAATTCCCTGTTATACGTTAGAAAACCGAGGCACTTGCCCATGAGTTCCACAGCTATAATAAGGGCACAGGAGACTACGGTGCATTGCCATTACAAGCCCTGAGCTCTGTGTTGCCTTTCTGAGCAGACTCAGGTGAATTTCTGTGACCATGGATTCCTAGGGACATGCTATGTTTATCTGATTTCTTGGTTGTGAAGTGCTGGGCTAAGAATCTAGGCTTCCACTTTTCATGCAGCTCCTGCAGTGCAGAGCAGTTCTGAGCAAACTGCAGGTGTTTAGTGAACAGGGTTGACTTTTGCTACATGAAACACCAATGTGTGGTGCCTGCTTGCGAAGGCAGAGAGAGAGCGAGAACCGCCCGTTCTGACTGTCGTACTGATGCCTCAGAGTACGTCCAAAGGGAAACCGGACGTTGCCTCAGGAAAAGTGAAATAATATTAAAAACTGATATGAGCTTAATCGCATTTCCTTCCTGCTGCAAATTCATATGCTGAAGTTTTAAGCCCTCCTGCCTCATGATGTGACTATAATTGGAGATAGATTCTTTGAAGAGGCGATGAAGGTAAAATAAGGTCACGAATGGGCCCTAATCCAATACATCCGGGGTCCTAGTAAGAAGGGGAGAGTAGGACACACCTAGAGAAAAGACCATGTGAAGATGCAGGGAGCAGGCGGCCGTCTGCAAGCCAAGGAGGGAGGCCTCCGAAGAAGCCAACTCTGACAATACCCTGAGAAATAAACTTCTGTTTATTCAGAGGCTAAGTCTGTGGTTTGTTGTCATGGCAGCCCTGGAAAACTGACATGCGCAAAAAGGTGCAGAGCCCTCCTCCCTTTGCTTGTGGTAATGAGAGAGGCCGGGCTCAGGGGCTGCCGTCTGGGGCTCACACATGGGGTTCTGGTTGGGGAGGAGGAGGAGACGCTCTGGGGTCAGTGGAGGAGACAGCTTCTCTGGCAGTCTAACGCCCGTTTTCCAGAGCATTCTTACCATCCAGTCAGTAAATACTTACCGCCCACATGCTTATTTCATTCCTACCACAGTGCTGGACTCTGGTGATAAATGGTGACCAAGAAAGACCACCTGGCTATGTTGCTGGAACAAGGGGTCTGTCCACCTGTCACCCAAGCCAACCAACGGAGAAGCGGATAAGAGATCAACAGTTTCACTTTTATTTACAGAAAAGCCAGCAATTCTGGACAGCAGCAGGGATCTCTCTCCAAAGAACTGCTCTGCCCTCTTCCCTTTGTTCCTTTTATTCTCACAGAAAAATAAACATTAACAATGTTATTATTCATAATAGTATACACTCAACAGATTTTTCCTCATAGGGTACAAGGTTACACAATATCTTTCTATCTTACAGTGCCTGTTATCTTCAAAGTAGTTTTTGCTCTAGACTAAATTTATACTTAGTCAACACTTCACTGGGTACACAGAATGCCCTGGGTCCTTAACTGGTGCCGTGGAGTCCAGTTCCCTAACTTATCTATGACAGTAGGCCTTGGTAATATATAAACAATCTCCGGATGTCAGCACCCTACGTGTCATCCAGCTTTGTTTGGGCCCGACCAGCAGTGTCCTCAGAAATGACAGCTTAGGTTAACAGTGGCTGGTAACACCAGTGTCAAGGAGCACGGGATATTAGCACAGGCAGTTGCTGTAGGGCACGGGAGCTGCTAGGGTCCGTCTTATGGGCAGCATGTGGAGTGTGGGGGGCAGGAGGGCTGGGGAGAAGAAAGGCATCAGGAGCTCACTGGAGCACGGGGGAGCAGGAGCAGGCCAGGTAGGGAGGCAGCAGGTTACAGGGAAAGGAAGGAACATCTGTGAAAACTTGCAGGAGAAAGAGAGCAGGAACTGAAAGGGGTTTGATACAGTTGGGGAAGCCAGTTGAATGAGCGGCAGGGGGCGTACAGAGGGGTGAGGCCTGGCAGTGCCCAGGGCCGGGGCCGGGGGCACGAAGGGCCACGCTGCCCGAAGACGACTGGAAGTCATCATTGAAAGACGCTATGCTTGGTCGTTAGGGGGCACAAGCGTGTGTCTTCTCTTTGAAAGATGGTATAACTAGCTCATATCCCCAAATACTAGGCCACCCATGTCCTAGTATTACAAATAATGAGAGCTAACATTTATGGAACATTTTGGGTGTGTCATTCACTGTACGATTCATCTTCCCCCTTTCCTCACCATGTCATCATTAGGGAGAGACTAGTATCCCCATTTTACAGATTGAGAAACAGAGGTTGGAAGGTTAAACTGCCTATGGTCAGGCAAATGAGAGTGCAGGGGGGACAGGCAGCCACTTCACGACTCTGCCAGGATGTATTTCTTATCCTTCCAGTATTCCTTGTCTGGGGTAACACACTCGCACCTGATTCTGCCCCCGTATCCTTCACTGAGCAGACAGGGGGAAGCAGGATTTCAGCACCCACCTCCCCAGTTTGCAGCCACTCACCTGGTGACACCCCACTGCTGTCACTGGCTTTCTCTTTTTAGGAGAAGCTTCTCTGCAGTGTCCAGTAGGGTAGGCGCCTCCTCAAGGCCACACGCCTTCATGCCGGTGAAGGAAACTTCAGGATGTGTGCTGTATAGCCTGGGTAAACAGTGAGCCCCTCCCAGCTGCTTATTCAGTTTAAAGCATGTTAAATACTTTCATTGGTCCTTCCCAGGCATCTGTCCTTGCCAAACACTGTGAACTTGAGGGGGTTTTGAATCCCCACCACCCAATAGGTCACCTGGCACATAGGCAAATGTGGCCCCCTGGAAATTTACCAAAAATCACTGACACGGGTGGAGTGATTAGTAGGAGAAAAGGCATGGAAACTTACTTCATGTGTATACATGGGAGCTTTCAAGATGACCACCAAAAGATACGGGAGGAGTTGTCCATTTTTATGCTTAGATTCAATTAGATTCAATATAGTATAGAACAGGGTAGGCGCCAACGCTGACCGCTGAGCAAGGCCTGTCTGTCTAGATTCTTCCTGGCCTCTTTGAGCTGCATTCCTTCCTTCTGGGTGAGAGGCAGGCCCTCTTTGGAATGGGGTCTGATGACCTATAGTCAAACAATGTGGGTTAGATGATTTATTATGGCAATTTTTTATGCAGAATAATTCTAGGTTTTATGGCTGGCTTTCCAGAAAAGGGGTCTGGTTTTTATGACCTGCCTTGGGCAAAAGGGATTCTACTTTCTATGGCTTTCCTTGGGGGAAATGAAACCTTCATTCAGGTCCTGTTTTCTGGGCCCCCTCACAAGCAGCAAGTTTAGATTGCTTTTTTCCCTGTGTGGCAGTTTGGCCAGGGCCAGGTTTGAACCTGCCACCCTCGGTATGTGGGGCCGGTGCCTTACTCACAGAGCCACAGGTGCTGCCCACACAAGCAGCAAGTTTTACCAGGCCTGGATGAACTTCCTAGGCCCCGAAGTTCTTGGAGAAGCAGAAACTTTTGCCAGTTTTTCAAGATTTTTTCTCCCCACAGTTTCTGTGGGTATCTTGCTGGCCCAGGGACACTCAGTTTTCTTGTGCACTTTCTCCGAGTGAGGCAGTTATTTATTATTGATCAGCATGTTACAGATTTCCATTCTGTTTATCCTTCCCTTCTTGGATGCCAGTCTGACATGTTGAGACATTAATTTATGCCTTTGCTTTCAGCATTAGAGGAAGCTTGATGGGCTTATTAGTGTTTCTTCTGCCTCACTCCTAAGGAAGCCAATTTTTGTTCAGAATTTTGAACTTCTGGCCTCCGAGAGTTGTAAAGGGCTTTTATGACTCCCCCCTCCCCCCAAATAGTTACACATTAAAGTTGTGTGACCTGACAGAGTTACTTAAATCTTTCTCAGCTTAGATTTTTTCACTGAGAAAATGGAGATAATTATGATCTCAGAGGTTTGTTGAGAAGATAAAACATGGTAATGCCTGGAAAGGTCTATAATACCTATAGATGTGTGTGTGTGTATATATACATATAATTTTTATATAAATACCTCTCCCCAGGTACTGCATTGCTTTTGGAGGCCATATTGACTCATGTATACCTTGAGTTTGGAAGGCCTAGGCCAACAATTAGGGGAAAATGATGGTGAGCATTTGTGTGGATGAAGGAGTGTGCTCCCTAGAGTGAGGAAAGATTCCTGAAGATTAAGAGACTTGTTTTGGGATGGGGTGGGGCAGGAGGCCCATGAGCTATGGAAATCTGTGTCCTTCATAAGAAATGTCCCTCCTCGGGGTAGGAGGAGTACAGCCATGAGGTGATGAGACTCCAAGGAGAGGGTGAGGATTTACAAGGTTCACCCTGTGGTCATGGAGAGGACCAGGGCAGGCGTCCGTGCCTTAGTACTGGGGCACAGTCCCTGCTACACAGCCATGCCTGGTGCTGCAAAGATGATGGGAAAGTTGGCCAAACATGCACTGAACTTCTGGCTCCTTGCCTGACTTTTTATGTTCATTTTCAACTCCTAACTCCACTGAGGGACAAGAAAGCCCCCAAGTAATGACCACTGTTGGGTACACTGACCCTGAGACATTGGGCTGCAGAAATTTGGTTTGATTTAGTGAAATAAAAACGTGGCATTTTTTGCACCCAAGCATTGCATTTCAAGTTCATATTGGCTGCAAGTATTGATTGTTTTGATGTTGTTTATGAAGATTTCAAAAAACTTAGTATGCCAAATTCAGCAAGTAGAGAAAAATATTAAAAAAGCTTGTAAACTCACAACTTGAAAATAACCATTCTTATTTAATATTTTGCAGTTTGCACTACGTATATATAATAAATACTGTAAATAGTTTTTATCCTATTTTCGTTAACACTGGTATAAGGATTTTCTCATGTAATATAATGTAATTCTTCCTAAAGACTACTTCAATGCTTTAAGTTATTCTATTTTAAGGAATGAGATAGGTGATTAACTAATCCTCAGATGATTTTTAAATAACCTAGATTAATACTTAGATAATTGAATCATTTATTGTTGGAAAGTTGGATATTCCCAGTTTTTGGCTCTGTTAAATAATATTGCAGTGATTATCCTCACATAAAGTTGTGTTCTAAGAAAGTTTGCCTAAAAGTTGTTTTCTCTCATATTTATGGTGTGACGTTCTATTTTATTTTTAAAAAGCTCTTTCTGTATTTTCTTAAATCCACTCTCAATTCAAAAATATTTCTTCAAAGGGCCATTATTACATTTTTCTTTCCACTTATCCTCCCCAAAGACCCTTGTTTTGAGCCCGTTGAGGCCTCCCGGGTACTGTTAGCAAGATTGGGACAACTTCCACACAGTCATTTAAAGAGTTTCCTTAGCCACAGCCAAATTGACACTCTCAAAATTCTTCCAAAATTAATTATTATGTACTTTTAATTTTGTTTTCACATCTGGCTGCCCCTTACTCTTGCTGCTATCAAAGCATCTACTATTCTGCTCAAAACTGCCTTCAACAGAACAGAAAAGGGAAAGGAACCAGGACTCTGGAAGGATGGCAAGAGGCTACTTCCTCATACTGTGCTAATGGGTGTAAGTTTCCACTCTTTCCTGGACCCCCGGGGGGTGGTGGTGGTGGTGGTGAGTACATCTGCGGCCCCAAGCATGCGTTTTAGGGGTGTGTGTGTGAGTTTCCTATGGGTGTTATAGTCCCCAGATATCCAGTCCAGATTCCTCAAATATCCAAGGCAGTGCCAGACAATATCTCAAATCATAATGGGTCCTCAGAGCATAGCTAGCATGTATATAACTTTATCTTCATCTGCCATTTTGTTCTAAGGGCTAAATTCGTCATTTTCCTGAGAGCTGCAAATTCAGTTAACAATGAGATAGAAAACGCAACTCCGATGGCATTATAGCTGTAACAAAGGGAAGTCTCCCTTCCCTGGTTTGTGGTGGGAACGCTGGCTTGTCCAGGACAGCGGCTCCTGGAAGATATGTTTGTCTGTCCCTGCGGGCTAGCCTGCTTCAGACCAAGTCCTGTTTTCCACGGTCAGAGTCAAAAGCGCATTTTTCTCGCTTCTGATGAAAAGTAACAAGGACTTTTGGTTTTAGGGATCAGAATAAGAGTGATTCTCTTTGAAGCTTTCACAAAGGCGGCAAGAATTTCACACCATTTTGAGTGCTGCAGGTGAAGGATTTAACAGCTGGTGGGAGTGCAAATTAGAGCCAATTATAATTTGATTGACCTGCCTTGACAATAAAACTGTCTTCCCTAATTTAAAATGCCTAGCAGGATCCTCTCTGCCCTGGTAAGGTGACGATTTCAAACGAAGAGTAGCTCAAACTAGGAAATTCTTTAACAATGCTATGACAGTAATAAAGATTTATTTATATAGTACTTTTTTTTTTCCTCTTGGACTAAAATTACTATATTCAACCTGAGGAATAAGTACAGTGCATACAGGAATGAGAAAGGATGGGGCTTGGTAGAAACGAGTCTTGGAGATGTCGGTACCAGAAGTAGAAAATGCACGAGTCGTGGAGAAAGGGGACAGTTCCACGAAGTAATACCAAACACCAGTTGTCATAAATCTGTAAAGAACTCAAATGTAGGCTTGGCGCCTGTGGCTCAATGGGCTAAGGCGCCAGCCACGTACACTTGAGCTGGTGGGTTCAAGTTCAGCCCGGGCCCACCAAACAACAATGACGGCTGCAACCAAAAAATGGCTGGGTGTTGTGGCGGGTGCCTGTAGTCCCAGCTACTTGGGAGGCGGAGGCAAGAGACTCGTTTGAGCCCAGAAATTGGAGGTTGCTGTGAGCTGTGATGCCACAGCACTCTATCCAGGGTAACAGCTTGAGGCTCTGGCTCAAAAAAACAGAACTCAAATGTAGAATGAAAAATTTATTCTTTCTAATTGCTTTAAAATGGCATAATAAGAAAACACTTTTTATTCTTGTGTTTGATTTTAGAGGCCAATTTATCCTGCTACCTTGTTTAAATAAGGTAAAGAAGCTGTAGAACCCTGGTTCACACTCACCCTACTAATTCTCTACGTAGTCACCCTAGCTCGGGTTTATTTAACTACTAAAACTTCGTAAGGAAAGGAGTTGGTGGATTTGTACTTCCTGCTTGGCCTTGAGTTAAATCTCCAGGTCTTTTCCATAGACTCTTGGAAGGCGGTGCTCCAAGGAGTTAGAACTGTGTCACCGTTAGGCAGGGACTGAACAGATCATCTCTCCAGGCCCACCTCTGCCACTTGGGGTTTATTTGATCTTGAACACATTGTTCTCTCTGTCTTGGTTTTTTTCATCTGCCACAAGGAAACCAGAATATCTACCTTACAGGGTATGGCGGGGATTATTGCAATACCACATGGAAAATGGCTGGGCAGAGTCTGGCTCTCAGGAAACGGTGAGATCCTGTTTCTCTCTCTGCAGCTCCACCGCCGAGCTTGCCTGGTCTTCTTTCCTCTCTCTTCTTGTTCCCTGTGAACCTTCTGCAGTGGCCTAGGGGAGAGTAGGGAAGGACGATGGTGACGGAGAAGGAGAACTATTCTCGCGTCCTTGGCACGGCTCTTAGAAAATGTTGGCATGGCTCTTAGAAAATGTTTCACTAACTAACAATACTCTTCCTGTTGCTGAGATTCCATAATACTAACATATTTTGTACACATTATACATTAAACACATCTTTGCGATTGGTTTAGAAATCATTTTATTATATGGTTTATACAAAAGTAGTTGAGAAGAGTTAGGAAAGTAAAGTAGCTGTAACAAAGGCCAGGAGCTTTACTGCGTGAAGAATATGGATAATTTCAGATTTTTGATATACCCTGTCATGATGAATACAGAGTTTTACAGCCTCAAGTACTATCCGGGAGGCTGCCAATGGAAACAGAGCTGAAACTTTTGGATTATAACATTATAACCTTTATTCTGCATGTCACTGAGCTTTGGGTTAATGGCTCCAAATTGTCAGGAAGCTTCTCTGTAAGGAGGCAGAATAAAGGGATGGACTTTGTGACGAAGTGATCTCTCTATTCTTCAAATTAATTCTGAACGAGTTTCTGAAAGCCCAGTCTTCGCATAAGGAGAACTTTGCTCTGTTATCGAGGATGTGGCTCCTCGTGTCTCTTCCTGCTAAAAAAATATTACTCCTAATAAAGACGTATGAAGGGATGGTTGTGTGCGTCCTTGTTCACATCTGTGAAACCGAAATTTCTTGTGGATAACACATCTGGTTTTATAACAAAAAAAAATTACCTATAGGAATATGAAGTGGTAAGCAAGGATCCCAGTGACCAGGTCCTGGAGCGCAGCCAACCCCCAAGCAGTAAAGTGATGATTTCTGCAACCAGGCTTGACTGGGCTGGACCTGCACGGATGATGGAAGGGGGCAGGACGTGCGGGCAGCTGCTGTCTGGTGAACTGAAACGGGGCATTCACAAGGTGGGCAGACAGATGCTCTAATGACCCACTGAAGAATACCCACATGCAATACAGCAGAGCTATGAAATGTGGGGAAACAATGGCAGCAGATGGACAAAAACCTGGCATGCAGCAGGCAGGGAGAGGCAGCTCATTTATAGCAAAAAGCCCCGGCTGGCGGAGGGAGGGACAGCAAACCAGACCCACACCACGCCTGTACATAGCAACAGGCCTTGAGAGCGGCCTTCATTCTTCTCAAATATTTATTGACGGCTTGCTGTGCACAACACAATTGCAGGGATGAAGACAGTCTTATGACTTGAAGTTTAGAATCTGAAGGTTATGCAGTGGGTTTCGGTTTATCATGATACCATTTGGGAATTATGTTGTGGTTCCTGGCGTTACAGGCAATCTCACATTCTTCAAAATCGGATTCTTCTTTTCCTACATCTTGGATGACATAACTTCATAACCAAAGCAGATGGAGGTTTGGGAGAGCCGAAGGCTGCAGGCAAGGTCTGATGAGTCATATCTTCAGCTACTTTGCTCCGAGACTGTCCTGTAGCTACCGCTGATGAATTAGACTATCAATCTTCAGTGTGTAGCCACCAAGCACAGGGGCATCCTTGTATGAATACACGACAGGAAGATGACCAGCTCTTACCTGGAGTTTTGATTTATCCCCCAAAATATGTGTAGAAGAAGGGGCACTGTAGTTTTCAAATACAGAGGACAGCCCCACTCTGTGTGTTTACATGTGCGCACACACCTGTATTCTGAATTTTATTTTTGCATCCTTTGGCTCTTGTGTAAACATCCCTCCAATATCATACTCTTCATCATCACTGGGTTGGCAACTAAAAACTAAACTAAAAAATATCTCATGTTAGCAGTTAAGTGTTCTTAATAACCTGACACAAGCTGTTTTTCATAAAAGGCATTATAAAGAAAAGGGCTGAAATACAGTGTGAAGTGTATTTAAACATGTAGACATCTTGGATTCTAGAATGTTTTGTAAGGGATTAAACTGTTAAGCTGTGGAATTGTTACGTATGTTTTTTTCCACCCTGGAATAGACTGTCAGGGTTTGAAATAGTTTGGATTTAGCAGATAGATAGCAGAGATGATAATAGAGATAAAGGCCCAGGAATTGACTATTAAAATAGCTGTTCTTTGGTCTGATGCAGTTTTACAGAATTAGTCTTACCTGTATCATGGTGTCATCAGCACTTTGATCATATGCAGAAAATGCAAAAAAAAGGAATGATGTAGATCAACAAGTTCTACACAAAGTTACGTTTCAAAGCTTCATAGTCAGAATTAAGCCATATTCTGAAGTATAAATGAGGCATCTATATTCCACTAGTGATCTATGTAAAAACAAGGGATAAATTTGTGATCTCGAATAGCTTCCAAGTATGAAAAATTTAAATACAAGGTAATGGAATGCGCTTAATTTCATTATCATGCACAAAGTAGACAGACAACCAAAATGATTCCTTATTTTTATCCTGATCATGGGAATAAATTGGACAATACCAAGAGATAGAATATCAGAAAATCTTGTATACTGTTAGTAGGAATGTACAGTCATTCTGGAGAATAATTTGGAACGGTATAAAGAAAGCTGAAGAGGTGCATAACTTAGGATGTAAAAGAGTCACTCCGTGAAATATGGCCTACAGGGGTCCTCAAACTACGGCCCGCGGGCCACATGCGTTGGTGTGAATTGTATTTGTTTCTGTTTTGTTTTTTACTTCAAAATAAGATATGTGTAGTATGCATAGGAATTTGTTCACAGTTTTTTTTATTTAAACTATAGTTCGGCCCTCCAACGGTTTGAGGGACAGTGAATTGGCCCCCTGTTTAAAAAGTTTGAGGACGCCTGGCCTAGAATAACACTTGTGTGCCCAAGGAGACATCTGTAAGTATTGGATAGTAGCATTATTTATACTACTCAAAACTGAAAGTAATCTCATGTGCTCTTACAAGGGGGTATCATACAACAGTAAAAGGAAGTGAACCATAGCCACGCATTATCTACAGAGAACGGGCTTGTAAGCATACTGATGCTTTTAGAAAGTAAACTGCAGAATGCTACATATGTTACAGTACAATTATGCAAGTTACCAAAACATGTAACACAATATTTAAAATTGTGCAAGGATAAATACGAATGTGAAATTATAAAGAAAGTAGGACATAATGCTTGTTTTAGACTCTTTTCTATGTCTTTAATATTCTATAATAAAGGAACAGACACACCCGCAGTCATGGAAGGAAAGGGGAAAGAGTTGCAGTAAGATTCCGTTGAAGAGGTGGAAGACAAGTGCTAGAGGACAGGGGAGATTGGGAGAGATAAATGGGCTGAAACATTTCTTTTCTTAGTTTTCCTCTGAAAGTGCAGATCTTAAGTGGCTACTTTCTTTAGAAAATGAGTTCAAAGAAAGAGACAACCCCTAGTCCATTTTGTCTGTCCCATTTTCGGTTTTGTGAGAGGGAGTTAACAGAGGCAGAGCTTTCAGAAGGCTCTCCTTTTGGAGAGATGTGAGTTGTTCCATATGTCTTAGCCAGAAAATTTCTGAAACAGAGTTATGTGATACTGGACAGATACTGGCCGAACTGTGGAAGTTCTTAAATGTAAATGTGAAGACTATGCCACAGGCTCAGAGCGTCACTATTGCGTGTATGAGGTCAGACAGGTAAGTTCACGAACCCATCCTAGAAAAAGTGCTACATCTCATGGCTGAATATCTATCCCTAAGGTTACCTTTGAAGTTCTCCCCTTGGCCACCTGGTGACAGGAGTGATATTCCACAATGAGGCATGCAGCGCTTTCTCCGGAATGAGTTCATGGACTTAATTGTTAGACCTTTGAATGATGACAGCTCTGATGGCCATCCTAGAAAAAGAGTTCCAGAATTGCTTTGACAATTCTGGCATCAGTGCATAGCTTCCCACGGGGGTACTTTGGAGGTGGCCCTGGTGATATTCCGCAATGAGGTAGGTAGCACTTTTTCTAGGACAAGCTTGTGAACTTAATTAATTGTCTGACCTTGTATGTATGTAGAGAAACAAGGATCGTATAGACAGATAAATGTAGATAGGTGCATACACTTATCTATTAATATAACTATACATAAACAATATAAAATAGAGATAGAGACATACTCTTATAGTCTAGTAATATAACTGTACATAAATAATATAAACATATATGTTATGCCTATAAGTCAATCTATCTCTGGTATCTATCTCTCTCCCTCTCCGTATCATCTATGTCTGTGATTATGACTACCACTATATTTATGTCCTCTTTTTATTTTTTATTTTTTAAGTAGAGTCTCACTCTGTCACCCATAGTGGCATCCTAGTTCAGAGCAACCTCAAACTCCTGGGCTCATCCTCTTCCCTCAGCCTCCCAAGTAGATGGGACCACAGGCACCTGCTACAATGCCTGGCTAGTTTTTCTATTTTTTTTTTTTTTTTTTTTTAGTAGAGATGAGGTCTTGCTCTTTCTCAGGCTTCTCTCGAACTCCTGAGCTCAAGTAATCCTCCCACCTCAGCCTCTCAAAGTGTCAGGATTATAGGTGTGAGCCCCCAAGCCTGGCTTATATCCTCTTTAGAATCCCCAGAATTATCCAAAATTGGGATGTGGGCAGAGAGATAGTAAGAATATTATTGAGTTTCATTTCCTTTATTAGAATAAGAGACTGGAAAATGTCAAATTTAAAATAAAATGCTTATGTTTAAGTGTTATAAATTTACTAATTAATGGTAACTAACAGATTCTGCAATGAGCTCTAGGGATGCTAAAACCATGTATATACACCCACACTGGGTAATAAGAATGACTATTATCGACAATAATAACATTAACCCGTGAACACAAAATTGGGAAGAAAGATTTATAAAATAAGTTGTTTCTATGGAAAAACAGAAGACTGACATTCGTAGGTGTAGTAAGTAAATTCAGAAATTATGCCATCATTTCACAACTCTTTTAAAGCTTGTGAAAAGGAATGGAATAACTTGTTTATTTACAAAATCGGGTTTTGGTCTTAACAGATGTTCAACAAGCAATGGTTGAAGTGACACAACTTTCCTTATAGGGTCCTTGTGTTTTATCACTCATTTTTTTTTGTTCATCAACCATTTAGAGCACCTATCATGCTTGAGGTATTATGCCAAGTACCCCAAAGAAAAGACAGGCAAGTGAAGTCTTTGGAGAGTCACAGTCTGTAAGAGAGAACAGATCATAAACAACTGACACATGATAAGTAGACATAGGATTTGCAGATTAAGAAAAAGCTAATCCAATGAATGATTAGGTTATTTAATCATTATCTAATCATTTTTCTATCAGAAAAAGCCATTAGATCAGTCCAGGGCAGAGTTTCCCATCCTTGGCATTCTTGATATTTTAGGCCAGATAATTCTTTGTTGGGGGACTACCCCGTGCCATGCAGGTCATTTACTGACATCTCTCCACCTCCATTCACTGGTTACCAGTAGACTCCGGCCCAGGCGGGATGCTTGCTGAACATCCCCCGGGGGTCAAAGTGGCCTGCAGTTGAGAAAGCACCACTGCTCTAAAGAATCCACTTATTTCTAGAATAAAAATAAGAGAAAGATTTCCATCTATTTATTTTTAAATTGTCATTACTTATTTTACTCATTTTTTTCATTCAGCCAACATGCATTTATTGAGGAAGTAATAAAAACGAGGAAGGACAGAGAAGATACAGTGAAAATTTAGTCTTTTTATAGGAGAAATCAGCGATTCTGTGTGAGCCTCAGTTACCTGAACATTTTCCATATTCTTGTGATTAATAAGTGGAATCATCTAGAAAGAACATAAATTACAAACATAGATTAGAACATAGATTAGGCATAGATTGCCAACTCCATGAGGCAAGGATCAACTCTGTTTTTTAAAAATAGCTTCTATTGAGGAATGACTTAGATGCCATGAAATCATGCATTTCAAAGAGATAGCTGCACGAGTGTGAGCAAATACACACAGTAGGGCACCCATCCCCACAACCAGTTTTAAAACATTCCCATCATCTTGAAATTTCTCTTAAGAATGTTTGAAGTCCATATCTCTTTCCTCCTCCGAGTCCTGTGCGACCAGTGCTGTCCTCGCTGCTACACAGTCTTCCTTTTCTGGACATTTTATGTAAATGGAATCATACAATACGTATAGCTGTTTCCGTCTAGCTTCCTTCAATTAGCATGATGCTTTTTATATCATTACACATTATCAGCAGTTCCTTTTTATCACTGAATAGTATTCCATTGTATAAAGACCATTATCCTGTTAATTTGTTTACCCGTTAATAGCAGTTTGGATGGTTTCCAGTTTCTGGCTATTATGAATAATGCTGGTATGAACAATCTTTACAGGGATATATTTTCATTTCTCTTTGGTAGATGTCTTGGGTGAAATTGCTCAGGGTGAAATTATTGAGCCAACTGGAAACATTTTAATAAGCTGCTCAACAGTTTTCCAGTGAGACCATGGAGTTTTATATTCTCACCAACATCTGCAATTTGCATTTTCTTGACTTTCACGTGAACACTTGGTGGTGTCGGTCTGTTTGATTTTAGCCGTTTCAGTGATTTTTTTGGTAATGATGTACATTAAAATCACATTTAAGATTTGTATTTCTCTACTGACTAAAGATTTTGAGTATGTTTTTATGTGACTTTCTGTCATTTATATATGTCATCTTCTAGGAAGTATCTTCAAATCTTTTGCGATTTTTAAATTTTGTCTTTTTGTTGAGTTGTAAGGGTGCTTCATATATTCCGAATACAAGTCTTTTAAGAGATGCATGTTTGAAAATATTCTCTCTGTGGCCTCAATTAACTTTTACGGTGTCTTTTGAAGAGCAAAATATTTATATTTGATGAAGTACAATTTGTCAATTTTTTTCCTTTTCTAATGGTGCTTTTGCTGTCAGATCTAAAAAAATTTGCCTAAGTGGCACAAAATTTTCTCTTAGGAATTTTATGGTTTGGCTCGCTCATACTTTCAGCTCCAGCATCCGTTTGAGTTGACTTTTGTGTGTGGTGGGAGTGTAAGAATTAAAGTTCTTTTTTTTCCTTTGTATCTGAGCACTCAGTAGTTTCAACACAATTTTTTTCCCTCAATTTCTTTCAGTATATTTCATCTTTTATTTAAAAATATTTAATGTCTAATTATTATGGGTACATAATAGTTGTATGTCTTTATAGGGTACATGTGATTTTTTTTTTTTTTTGCCATTTATTCTTTCTGGCTTGGCAGATGTTAGACTTTTTTTATTTTTTGAATATTACCAGGGGGTACACATTTTGGTTACATAATTTGCTTTTGCTTTTGTACATTTTAAGTCAAAGTTATAAATGTACCTTTACCGGGAATGTGTGCATTGTACCAGTTAAGTGTAAATTAACCCAAACTCTCCTCCACCCTCTTGTCGACTTGATTCCCATTGCGTTTTACTTCCATTGTGCACGTAAGTGTTGATTAACTAGTTACAATTTACTGTTGAGTATGCGTGGTGTATGTTTTCTCATTCTTGCTATACTTCACTTAGCACAGTGGTCTCATTGTTATCCAACACCAAGGAAAGAAATTGTGGAGGATGCAAACAGATGGAAAAACACCCCATGCTCACGGATCAGCAGCATCAACATTGTTCAAATGACTATACTACCCAAAGTGATTTACAGATTCAATACAATCTCCATTTAAATACCAATGCCATTTTTTTTGCAGGCCCAGAAAAAATAGTTCTATGCTTCATATGGAACCAGAAAAGACCCTGAATAGTCAAAGCAGCCTTAACATAATAAGAACAAACTTTATCAGACTTCAAGCTATACTACAAGGTTATAGTAACCCAAACAGCATGGTACTGGCACAAAATAGAGACATAGACCTATGGATGAGAACAGAGTACCCAGAGATGAAACCGTCCTTAGAGTCCAATCTGATTCTTGACAAAGCAAATAAAAACATACATGGCAGGGGGGAAAATCCCTGTTCAAAAAATGGTGCTGAGAAAGTTGGACAGACACATGTAAAGGACTGAAAAAGGATCTGCACCTCTCACCACTCACAAAAATCAACTCACAATGGATAAAAGATTTAAACCAAAGACATGAAACTATAAGAATTCCAGGTGAAAAAATTGGAAAAACTCTTATAGATATCAGGCTACGCAAAGAATTTATGAAGAAGACCCCAAAGGCAATCACAACAATGACAAAAATGAACAAATGGGACCTGATTAAATCACGATTTAAGGCTTTTTGCAAAGGCTATTCTTTCTCCATTGAATTTCCTTGGCATCTATGTTGAAAATCAATTGCTTATGTGTTTTGGTTTATTTCTGAACTCTATTCCGTTGTGTTTATCTATATGTCTGTCCTTATACCAATACCACATTGTCTTGATTACTGTAGCTTTATAGTAAGTTTTGAATCAATCAGTAAAGGGAGGCTGAGGCAGGAGGATTGCTTGAGGCCAGCAGTTCGAGAACTTCTGTTGAATCCAAAGATCAATTTGGAGAGAATTTCCATCGTTACAATATTGAAACTTTTAATACATAAACAGTTACAACTCTCCATTATTTAGGTCTCTTTGATTTAGGTTTGTACTTCCTTCATTTATTTCTAAGTATTTATTATTGTTGATGGTTTTGTGAGTGAAATTGGTTTCTTAATTGCATTTTTGAATTCATTGGTGCTAATATATAAAAAATACCATTCATTGGATTTTGCATATTAGTCTTGTAACTGTGATATTACTAAATTTATTTACTAGCTTTCGTAGATTACTTAGACTTTTCTACATAAAAGATTACGTCTGTGTATAATGATAGCTTTTGTTCTCTTCCTCTTCTTCCAATCTGTACACCTTTTATTTATTTCTCTTGCTGTGTCCCACAGAGTTGAATAGAAGTGGTCAGAACACGTATTTCTCCCTTGTTCCTAATCTTAGGAGGATGGCTTCAGTCTTTCAATATGCTGTGAGATGTAAAAGTTTTCTGCAGAATTCCTTTGCCAAGTTGAGGGCACTATCTTTCATTCCTAATTTTGTGAGACTTTATTTGCAGTTTTTGGCTGGGGCTGGGTTTGAACCTGCCACCTCTGGTCTATGGGGCCAGTGCCCTACTCCTTTGAGCCACAAGTGCCGCCCTAATTTTGTGAGACTTTATAGCAGATTATCAAATGATTTTTCTACATGTATTGAGATAATTGATAAGTTATCTCTTTATTCTATTGACATGGTATTTTACATTAATTGATTTGGGGATGTTAAAATCTTTGCATTCATGAAACAAAGCTTTATTTGGCCTTGTGTATAATCCTTTTCATATGGTTCTAAATTTGATTTGTTAATATTTTCTTAAGAATTTAAAAATCTAGGGGTGGTGCCTGTGGCTCAAAGGAGTAGGGCGCCAGCCCCATATGCCGGAGGTAGAGGGTTCAAACCTAGCCCCGGCCAAAAACTGCAAAAAAAAAAAAAAAAAAAAGAATTATAAAAATCTATGTTTATAAGGAATATTAGTTTATAGTTTTCCTTTTATTGTAATGCCTTTATCTGGATTTAGTATCAGGTAAATATTGGCTTCATAGAATGCATTTGAAGTATTCCCTTCTGCACTATTTGGTGAGTACAGTACTATTTAGAGTTTTTGTAGGACTGGTATTATTTCTGTCTTAAATGTTAGAATTCAGTGATGATGCCTTTTTTGTCTAAACTTCATGGGGAAACTTTAAATTATGAATTCAGTTTCTTGGCATATGTATATGCAAAATCTCTATTCTTGAGTTAATTTTGGTAATTTGTGTCTTTCTAGAAATCAGTCTATTAAATAATTAAATTTGTTAGCATAAAGTTGTAATATTTTCATAAGCCTTTCAATTTCTGTCATATCTGTAGTCCTGTTTCTTCTTTCATTCCCAAGTTTGGTAACTTCTGTCTTTTTCATTTTTTAATTTTGGTATCCTAGCTAGGCTAGTGTTTCAATTTTGTTGCTTATATCAAAGAACCAACTTTTGGTTTATTGATTTTCTTCTATGCCTTATTCTTTTTTTCTAGTTCACTGATTTCTGTTTTGGATTTTTTTTTTTTTTTTTTTTTTTTTGGCCAGGCTGGGTTTGAACCCGCCACCTCTGGCCTATGGGGCCAGCGCCCTAATCCTTTGAGCCACAGGCGCTGCCCTGCCTTGGTTTTTATTATTTTCTTTCTATTACTTTGTGTTAAATTTGCTCCCTCTTTTTTCCTTTTTTTTTTTTTTTAACTTTTCAAGATGGAAACATACATCATTGATTTGAATTTTTTTCCTTTCTAATATAAGTACATAAAATTTTCTGTAGGCAATATTTTAGTGGCAACACTTACATTTTGAAATACTGTATCATTTACCTTTAGTGCCTGATTTTTTCTAATTCCCTTGTGATTTACTCTTTGAGCCCTGGGATGTTCAGAAATGTGTTATTTCATTTTGAAATATTTGGGGATTTCTAAGACTTCTATTTGCTGTTGAAAAGAATATGCACTCTACTATTTTTAGGTTGAGTGGTCGATATTGGTCAGTTTGATCAAGTCGTTCAAATCTTTCCAGATTTTCTGTTATGATTTACCATTAACTGAGAAAGGAGTATTAAATTTTCCACATATAATTGTTGAACTGTCTACTTCTCTTTTCAATTTTGTCTGGTTTATGTCATTATATCTTAGCTCTTATGTTAGGTGCATATACATTTATAATTGTTGTATCTTCTGAGTATATCAACACTTTTATCATTACAAAATTTCCTTTTTTGCCTTTAGTAATATGTCTTTTCTTAAAGCCTACTTTGTCTGCTATTAGTATGGTCATTCTAATTCTCCTGTGGTTACTAATTTCATGGGGTATCTTTCACATACTTTTTAACATCTGTGAACCTAAGCCATTTCTCTTGCAGACTGCATATATGTAAATTGAATCTTGTTTTGTTATGCAGTCTGATAATTTCTGCTTTTTGACTGCAGCATTGATTTGATTTATATTTAATGTAATTATTGATATCATTGAGCTTATTGCTCCCATTTTGCTGTTTTTTTCCTATAAAACTCAATGTCTTTTTTCTCATTCTTCTGTTCCTTTTTGCTAACTTTTTCATGTAAAGAAATACATTTTTAGTGTACCATTTAAAATTCTCTGTTGATTTTTTAGCTATATATATATATATTTTTGAGACAGAGCCTCAAGCTGTCACCCCTGGATAGAGTGCTGTGGCATCACAGCTCACAGCAACCTCCAATGCCTGGGCTCAAGCGAGTCTCCTGCCTCTGCCTCCCAAGTAGCTGGGACCACAGGCGCCCGCCCCAATGCCCGGCCATTTTTTGGTTGCAGCTGTCATTGTTGTTTGGCGGGCCCAGACTGGATTCGAACCCGCCAGCTCAGGTGTATGTGGCGGGCGCCTTAGCCCGTTGAGCCACAGGCGCCGAGCCGATTTTTTAGCTATATCTTTTGAAAAATTTAACACTTGGTTGCTTTATGGCTTGCAATATTTATCTTTAGTTTTATCATAATCTCAGATAAATAATTAATCTGAGAAAAATGTGGAAATTAATACAGCTCCATTGTTTTGTCCCTTCTTAGTGCTATTGTTATATATGTTATAAACCTAAGATTATGGTGTAATAATTATTGTTTTAAACAGTCTTATGTTTATAAAGAAATTAAAGAAAAAAACATATAGTCTTCAATCTTTAATATTTACCTACTTATTTGCCATTTTCAATTCTTTTCATTGCTTCCTAAGCATCCCATTACCATCTGATATCATTTCTTTTCATCTTGGAGAACTGGAATTTTAGTATTTATTGTCACACAGGTCTGCTATCAAGGAATTTTCTCAACTTCTGTTCATCTAGGAGTGTCTTCGCTTTCTTTTTGAACAATGGTTTTACTGGATATAGGATTTATGGTTGACTTTTTTTCTTTCAAAGCTTTGAATATATTATTCTGCTGTTTGCTGAATTACGTTGTTTTTGATGAAAAGTCAGCTGCTAATTATATAATTCTTTTGTACATGGTAAATCATTTTTCTGCTTTTAAGACTTTATCTTTGTTTTTTGGCTTTTGGCAGTTTGACAATGATGCGTCTCTATGTGGTTCTCTTTGTATTTATTTTATTTGATATTTGTTGAGCTTCCTAGATCTGTAAATAAATAATTTTTATCCAGTTTTGGAAAATTTCAGCCATAATTCCGTCAGCTATTTTTCTATGTGTTTTCCATCTCTTCTGCCAGAATTTCCATTACACATACATTGGAATTTTTGACATTATCTACTGAGTCTCTGAGCATCTGTTCATTTTCCTTTATTTCATTATTTCTCACTGTTCTTCAGATTTAATAATTTCTATTGATCTATCTTAAAGTGCCTTCTTCTTTCTTTTGCCATTTCAAGTTTGCATTTATTTTTATGAATTTATTATTTTAGTTATATGCTCTAGAATTTCTGTTTGGTTCTATTATACATTTTCTATTTCTCTCTGGGGACTCCTTATTTGTTGACTGGTTGTTAGCATATTTTTCTTTACCCTTTGAATATTGTTTTCTTCAATTCTTTGTTCTTTCATTACGTAGTTTTCATTCTTTTGTTTTGTTTGTTTTGGGGGGTTATTTTTAGTTTTCTTTAATTCTTTCAATATATTTTTAATAGCTGTCTGAAATCTTGTGTATTAAGACTAGCATCTAGTTTCTAATAATTGCCCCTCCCAAGTATGGGTTACACTTTCATGTTTTTTAACATGTCTAGTAGTTTATATTGTGGAATTCATCTTTCTCATAGTGTGCAAATGCTGATGTTTCTGCCTATCTGTTTTTCCTATTTTTAGTTTTTAATCTGGCTCTCTAGGGGTCATTCTTCTGTCTGTACAGTTTAATAGTCAACTAATGATTCAGGCTCAAGTTCTGTTCAAACACCTTGAACCCATTAGACTTCTCTACTGTGCCAATTGAGTTGTGTGTGACCGAGGAACACATTCACATTTGGAGCCAGTTCTCAAGTCTCCTTGGTTTTCACATTTCCTAAGGGACCTTTGGATCTCCCCATAGGTATTGTTTAGCAGTCAGCCAGAGATGTGTGGGGAGCTTCTCTTAGCCAAGATTGCCCCATTAAATTTCTGCCTGATTGGTCACTCACTTTAAACCAGGAAATGCAAATCTTGGTCTAGAGAAACTGCAGTTTTTGAGTCTGTTCTAAACCCAATCTGCCATTTTTCGCTGTGAAAATCGTAGAAGTTTGTCCTTCCCCCCATGCCCCAAAGCAGGTCTCCCTTCTTTGGAAGCAAAGTTCCTTGTTTTAAATTGCAGCCACCCCAAGTTGCTATGGCTATGTTCTTGCAACTGAGCTGAGGAAGGTGAGCATCGAAACAGCCCAGGCAAGAGGCCATAGACTTCCATCATTCTTACTCAAAGCTCTGGCAGTCATTGTGTACTGGAATAAATGCTTCCTTTTTTTTTTTTAATTAAATCATAGATGTGTACATTAATGCAATCATGGGATACAATGTGCTGGCTTCATATACAATCTGAAATATTTTCATCAAACTGGTTAACATAGCCTTCATGGCATTTTCTTAGTTATTGTGTTAAGACCTTTATATTCTGCATTCAGTAA
>CAUYRH010096022.1:0-19759 GCA_963574655.1 Perodicticus potto | reverse complement strand
ACTGTGTCCATTCATTGATACACTCATTCACCTTGCCCCCGGTGGAAGGGACTGTATTCATTTGTTTCCTGGCCAAGGAACCCATACACCTATATATACCCTGAGGCTAGAGGCCTAGAGGAGGAGACGGGGAAAGACCGGGACAGGAACGGAGAGAGCATCTCTCTCCCCACTTGAAATCTCTCCCCCTACCAGGAGCTTTGGTGTTTTCTGTATTCTTTTCTGTAAATCAATTCTGTCTTACCACAGGGGGGTGGGGGGTAAATAATGTAATGAAGAATAATAAAATACATATATTTAAAAAAAAAAAAAAAAACCGCTCAACTACTCCCTTACCATATCTATCTCCAGCCCCTGGTAACTACAATTCTACTTTCTGTTTCTATTAATTTGACGACTTTATATACCTCATATAAGTGCAAGAAGACAGTATTTGTGTTTTTGAGACTGGATTATTTAACTTAACATAATATCCTCAAGATTCACCCATGTTGTAGCATGTAACAGGATTTCCTTCATGGCTGAATAATGTTCCATTGTATGTACAGATAAACTATGTTTTGTTTATCCATTTTCTCTGTTGAGGGACACCTAGATGCTTTCACCCCTGTTATTGCCCATCATGCCCCCATGAGCATGAGGATACACATATCTCTTGGAAATCCTGCCTTTAATTATTTTGAATCCATACAGCTGTCTCTATTTTTAATCTACACAAGAATACCTACTCTTGAAGAATGACATTTTGCCATCATCTTATAAGAAATTAAATTGGCTCAGCACCTGTAGCTCAAGCGGCTAAGGCGCCAGTCACATACACCAGAGCTAGTGGGTTCGAATCCAGCCCGGACTCACCAAACAACAATGACAACTACAACCGAAAAATAGCCAGGCATTGTGACAGGTGCCTGTAGTCCCAGCTACTTGGGAGACTGAGGTAAGAGAATCGCTTAAACCCAGGGGTTGGAGGTTGCTGTGAGCTGTGATGCCACGGCACTCTACCCAGGTCAACAGCTTAAGACTCTGTCTCAAAAAAAAAAGAAAGAAATTAAATTCTCTGAAACTATCATAAGACATAGGACTGCTATTAATTTTCCTATACATTATGAATTAAGAAGAATCATACAATGCTTTTCATTTTCTTAATATACAGTTATGACAACAGAAAATCCATGTCATACCTTGATACCAATGATATAAACATAATTGACTCATGGAAAATATTCATACAAATACATACCCAGAGCGATATGCACACACTCATTCCCCAAGTCCATTTCAGGAGAAATTGTGCTTCCTTTCTTGAATTGCCAAGATTGACTTTACATTTTCTGATTATCTTAAATAGATTTTAAATAGATTTTTTTAACTTATTTCCCATGACTTTTATAAACCATCATAGAAAGAACAGGAAGACAGTAAGGATGCTACACTCAACAACAAAAGGAAAGAGGAGAATTACATGTTTATCTATCTACGTCTATGCAGTACAATTAAGTATTTTGAACCATAATTTTAAGAGCAGAACTAAATATCAGAGGTAGATTTATAAAGGTAGCACATGTCATAGATTTAAATTTTTCATGATCTTAGTAGCACAGACCCTGAGAGCTTCCCATTCAAGCCCTACTTCTTTATTTCAAAGTTGGAGAAATACATCCAGTGAAATATATGGCCTCTCTAATGTTACACAGCATATCACCCCTGAAGCTAAGCAGGAAGTTTTTACTGTCATTTTAATACTTCAATATTCTTTCATATATATGTATATGTAGTGTATATATGTATATATCGTGCACATACACATATACACCCATACACATATTATAATATGTACACACATATTCTTTTATATATGTATACACTCCCATTTATATTTATATATATGTATAAAAATCTTCTCTTAAGTGAAGTGAATGTAGAAGAATAGAGGTGTTCAGACTACATTCATAGAAAAATTATTCTTTTTGCTTTTCTTTCCTTTCTTTCTAATAGATGTGTGGAATGCAATGACTTCCCTTCATCTCATGGGAGGATTTTAAGATTGAGCCTTCCCTTCCCTCAAGAGAACAGAGCCTGGTTAGGAGTTGCTACTAATTCTTGCTCTGGTTTTGAAAAGCCAGGAAGATCTCTTACAGAAGAAAAAAAGTAGTAAGTCCTAGAGTGCCTGGACAGATACGGAGATTGAAGGAGGGAGTCCTGAGACTCCCCAGGAGGACCTAGAGGAAGATGAATGAGAACTGTTTATAGAGGGAAACTTGGGGATTTGAGTACTGGCCATGGCAAGTGCCCAGGGAAGGGAAGAGACAATAGCAACACAAAGAACACTCTTCTGGTGCCCAGGCATATACACTGACATCCAGCCAGCACTTCAGAGGAACTTTCACTGTCTTCCCCTGGAAGGCCTGCACACTGCTTTGGTGTGGATCATTCTGACTGTTAATAATACAGAAAATTGATAACTGTCCCTAATCCAAGAATGCATTTGGTCTCTGTTAAGTAACATTCCAATGTGCCCCTTGCCCCACTGCCAATGCTTCCTCAGCCCATCTCTCAACACCCCAGTTGGCCCTTCTGTTCTGTAAAGGGAATGGGACCATGCTTACCTAGTAAGAGTAGGGGCGTGCAGCAGAGGAACTCTAACAATGAACTTTGGCAATACTGTATTAAAGCTCAAAATCTCATTTCTAAAATGATATTTTTATAAGAGTTCAGGACCTTTAATCTTTTCTCCAGTCTTTTGTTTTATTAAAGGCATAGGAGGAATACCTAAAGAAATTTGTTATGTTAATGTCTTAACATTTTAAAATTACCTAAACCTGAGAGATAGTTCATGCAGTGTGTATTTATTGTTTATGTATATGTCCTTTTGAATAATACAACAGATTAAAGGCAAAAAGTAAAGATGATTTGATGCTTAAGAATGAGGACAACAACAATTATAGAACGGTTTACCACCCACAGGACTAATATGATTTCATGTAACTGTTATCATTTGAAAATGTCAAAAATGTTACTCTAAATAGCTAAACTTTTAATTTTTTTAAAGCCAACAAGTGGACACCAAAGAATTGCCAAACACAGTGAACTAAACTGTGACTTTGCCATTTATATTTGTAGACCCTAATAGATGTTGAAATATTGCAAAACAGAAGTTTTCTTATTTTGTTTTGATGGTTTCTGGCTTTTGTTTTGTTTACTTCCTTGCTTTTTATAGTTTAGAACTGAAGTTACTGAAAGGGGGTGTGTAGAGCTTCACCCAAACCGAATGAGTAGCAACAACAACAAAAAAATAGGAGATAGACAAATAGTAAAATAATGTCTGAATGAACATTTTCCAGGGGTAATTTACCTCCAAGTTTAATAGGGCAAAAGTCTACCATAAAAGAAACAAATAGCTCTCCTGAAATTTAATTACATTTCAAAGTAGTACAGTTACATGAAAGGAACAAAACATTTCTGTTCAATAGTTTGCCTACCAGATGGCAACTCTAAATATAGTAATCTAAAACCTTCTGCTTGTCCTATAAATAAATAAAGATGAAAAGAATAGCAACAATAGCTAAGCATTTAAATCACTGGAAAGAAAAGAGCACTTTGATTAGGTTTGGAAGAATCTGGCTCATTCTAATAATTATCCTGAATCAAGTTCTAGGAAAAACTGGCTCATTCTAATAATTATCCTGGCTCAAGTTCTAGGAAAAACTCAGAATCTCAACCTTCAGGTATCTACCCCTGTGTTATCTACCTGTTTGTACTCCAGTTGGAAGAACCAGGAACTAGAATCACCAGACTAGGGAAAACTGAAGAAACACAGGAAGTCCTTATATACTGAGACACTACAATACAAGGGCACAATCCAAATTCTAAGTTTTTCTTTATTGAAATAAAATAGTTGACCTGAGCGACATCCTATCTGTACTAAAATTAGTAGCACGTGCCTGTAGTCCCAGCTACTCCAGGGGCTGAGGCAGGAGGATCACCTGAGTGTCCAGTGTTCAGGAGTTTTGAGTTTCACTGACCTGTGATGAGGCCACTTCACTCTAGCCCCAAGCAACAGAGCAAGACCTTGTTTCAAAAATAAGTAAATAAACAAATGAGTAAATAAATAAGTAAATAAAGCAACTGATACATGGCCTTGATTTATTTCTGTGGGCTAACATGTAAATACAGGTAATAGTTAAGGATCTGGATTCTGCAATCAGACACAGCATTTGAGTCCAGGCTCTACAATTGACTGGCACTATGACTTTGAGCCAAGTTCCTTTACTCTCTGAGACTCACTGGCAAAATTAGATAGTAATAATGCAGCGTTTTTATGGGAATTAACTTAAGACAGTGCTCGACACTTACTCCCATAAGTGTCAGTTGCTTATTATTGTTATCTGTAATAATAATGATTAAATAATTATATTTATGATTTGTTGTCTCACGATCAAGGAGGTAGTCTACAACAACGTTTTCCAGAGTTAAATGAAGGTCTAAGTGCAGAATTACCTAACATATCTCCAAGAGGCCTCTCCTGGTAGCACTGTTCTCTTCTCACCTGGCTACTGAGGGTTACCGAGAACTCATGTGGTAGGCAGATCCAGAGACAGAAACGTTCTTTGAACTTGACTGTCAGAGCTCAGCCCACCCAATTCTCAGATTGTCAGCTGCAGATCTATGGACTCTGGAGAAATGACTCAGAGTTTTCTTTTTGATCTAGTTAACTAATGGCATGCAGGACCATTTCCACTGATACAACACTATGATATCACAGAGCTTATCATGGTAACTAATCCTTGATAGTAAGAAATTTAGTCACTTGTGAGTAGGACACTTACATTGAACAAATAAAAGATGAGCTATAATTGCTTAAATATGATGCAGACTACAATGAATAGAAGGCCAATGTTTAATGGCACTTAACAGTTCTACTGTGTTGTTTTGTTGAATTTTACATAAGGAAAGAGTCACCTTCTAGAGCTACAGCCTGCAGTATTAAAAGTTAGTTCGTTTAAACCCTTATACAGAAAGTAATTCCACTTTGGGGTAATTTTTAATTGTGGCAAAATGCATCGAACATAAACTATCCTAAGTATTCAATTCAGCCGCATTAAGTACATTAACAATGTTGTACAGCCATCCTCATTATACATTTCCAAAATTGTTTTTATTACCTCAAATAGAAACTGTGTACTATTTATCAATAATGTCTCATTCCTTCCCTCCCTTCAGCCCCTGATAACCACCATTCTTCTTTTTGTCTCTATGAATTTGCCTATTCTAAATACCTCCTGGAAGTTGACTCACACAATTATTTGTCCTTTTCTATCTGACTGACTTCACTTAGCATACATTTTCAAGGTTCATCCATGTCACCACGTGTCCGAATTTCAATATTTTTAAAGATTGCGTAAGATTCTACTGCATGCATATGCACTATTTTGTTCATCCATTCCTCTGTAGATGAGCGGACATTTGGGTTGCTTCTTCCTGTTGGCAGTTTTGAGTAATGATGCTCTGAATATTTGCGTACAAGTATGTTTCAGTTTCTTTAATTTCATCTGGGTATATATCGTGAAGTGGGATTGCTGTACGGTAAGTCTATGTTTAATTTTTTGAGGAACCACCGTTCTGTTTCCTTTGTTTCCATAGTGCTAACATCATTTTCCATTCCCACCAACAATGAGCAAGGGCAGTGTCCACATTGTCTTCACCAATATTTATTTTCTGCTTTCTTGGTAACAGCCATCCTAATGCATATGAAGCAGCACCTCACTGAATTAGATGTACTTTGCTTTGCAAACTTTTCTTTTTCTAAAGACACAGAAAGAAGTTGTTATTGTATGCCTGGCTTACCCTGTATAAAAAGCTGCAAACATCCAGTGCAAGTCTCAGATAGAAGGTAAAATATGGTTGCATCTGTTAGCTTTTAAACATGACAGCATTAATATTGCTCCAAATAAGAAGGTAATATTGAGCTTTAAGATAGCAGTTAGAAATCCTAAAACAGGGGCGGCGCCTGTGGCTCAAAGGAGTAGGGCGCCAGCCCCATATGCCGGAGATGGCGGGTTCAAACCCAGTCCCGGCAAAAAAAAAAAAAAAAAAAAATACACCAAATGCTTGGGCTATCAATACGCACTTAGTTATTACAAAAGCCCATACGGGGGTGACACATGTTGAATACAGCTCTTAGCAAAACCAAATTCGATTCCAGTTAAAATTGCCTCAAATTCGACAACAACCTGTCATATTACAAAAACTTTAGAGTCAAGACCGCGCCGCTGCTTCGCGCATGCGCGCATTCAGGTGCGCGCTCGCGCGGAGTCTGCGTGCGCGTGCGCGACCCCGTGCGCCGGCTCAGGGGCGGAGCCTGGGACTGCGCTCGTGGTGTCAGCGATGGCGGCTGTGTCTGGTTCCGCGCTGCTGCAGCGCTGTGTTGTGCCGCCAGCTGGGAGGCACAGCGCCTCTCTGATCTTCCTGCATGGCTCAGGTGGATTGCAGCTTTACGTCCTGGTTTTCTGCAGCTTGGAAAACATCCTTCTTTCGGTTATCCCAGTGTTGCTCGAGTGCAGAAGGCGCCAGGTCCCAGAAGGGCCCAGTGAGCGCGGGAGGGTGGCTCTCCCCTGCCTATCCCCCGGCTGTGAACTCTTGGGCACGGCCAGCTGTCCCCGGCCGCCCCCGTCCCACTTTGTCTTTCTCTTTCTATCTTTGGATCACTGTCCTATCACCCGGCTTCCGGCCCTTGTGTCCCGCCGCACTGGCCAGCCTTCCCCGCACGGCAGTCTGTCCACTGCAGCCCTTCCCACCACCCCCGTTCCTCTCCCCAAGTTAAAAAGAGCAAGTTAGTAAGGTAAGTCTTCTGCTAGAGGCAAATAAATTATTTGCTTTTAAGAGTCAGCTACTAGTGATTTCACTCTTCTGCTGCAATGGATTATTTGCCATTGCTTGCTTTCAGTTTCCCATACTAATGTAGGCATCAGGTTGAGATTAGGTCACTGAGTGCCTCTTTTCTATGAGGCACTGTGCGGTCGTTGAAGTGCCTTTTCTCCTTATCTTTTTCCTGCTCCTTCCTTTTTTCCCTTTCTCTAGATACAGCCAGAGTAACTGTGAGTCCCAGGGACAGGTCTTCCACTGCCTGCCCTTAGCAACATGCACTTAATTGGATATGTCGTTTCCTGACACATCTGTAATTACTTATGTCTGTCTTTCTTACTGGAGCTAAGAGAAAGGACCTTTGTTTTAATCTTTGCACCCCTAATGCTTGGCCCAGGGTAAGTTCACAGGAATTTTTTTTTTTTTTTTTTTAATGAGACACAGCCAGTGTCCTCAGGGGGCGTACCTAACGTTAAAAACAAAAACAATTCAATTAGTTTGAGTCAGCAGTGAATGGAATATCACAAGATGGTGCTTGATTTGCTGCCAAGTGAATTGTAGGAAAGAAAATGTGCTAAGGCATTTGGGAGATGAAGAGCTTGTTGGACTTTTCAGAAAAGGTGGTCTTTGAGCTGAGACCTATGGGCTTAAAAGGGATGGTGAATGGGTAGTAGAGGAAACAAGAAAGCTAGAGGGTAGAGAAAATGGGCAGTTGTGGGAGTTACTCTCTTTATTTTGGAAATGACAACAGATAAGTTCAACAGCTTGCTCAAGGTCACTTGGCTGTTACTGTGAGAGGGAATGGATTTGGGATTTGATATTTGAGCCCAAATTTCTCTTACTGCAAAAATCTGTGCTATTGTAGGGTGAAGTGAAAAACCCTGAACTAGCATGGATCATTTTGGAGAGAGGGAACAAAGTGGCCAGTCATTTTTTTTTTTTTTTTTTTTTTAAGACAGAGTCTCACTATGTGGCTCTGGTTAGAGTGCAGTGGCATCACAGCTCAGAGCAACCTCAAAGTCTCGGGCTTAAGCAATTCTCTTGTCTAAGCCTCCCTATTAGCTGGGACTACAGGGGCCCACTACAATGGCCGGCTATTTTTTGATTATAGTTGTCATTGTTTAGCAGGCAGGGCTCAAACCCACCAGCCTCAGTGTATGTGGCTAGTGCCCTACTCACTGAGCTACAGGTACCAAGCTCAGGTCAGTGATGTTTAAGTGGAAAGACTAAACATGTATTTGGAGGTGAGGTGTTAAAGGTGATAGCAATGCTTCGTAACTAGGAGACTGATAGTACCATTCACAGTTCCATGGTTATACTCAGAAGTTCCCCACTGCTATACTATACCCCTTCTCTTAAATAAATTAATTATTTCACCATGTAATCAGGAAGAATGCCTAGATCATGTTCTTTTTTTCCCCTGGACTAGCTTAAGTAACTATCCTTATTTTCAATTTCAAATTAGTAACATGTTTACAACCTATCAGGGTATGTCTTTAAAACCCTGTCATACATTGTACACATATTATTACCCTGTGTATTTTGAACAAAAAAATTTACCCAGAAAATTCTGCCAAGTATGCAATTATGTGATTCCTATATGTTTAAATCTCCATTTAAGTAAATAAAACTCTTATTGGGAGTAGATCTGTGTCATCCAGGTTAGAGGCTAGTGATTTTTACATTAGACTTTAATATATGTGGTTATGTTATAGGAAATGTGTGGCTTCCGGATAATCCAAATATGGGTG
This sequence comes from Perodicticus potto, assembly GCA_963574655.1. Classification (NCBI taxonomy): domain Eukaryota; kingdom Metazoa; phylum Chordata; class Mammalia; order Primates; family Lorisidae; genus Perodicticus; species Perodicticus potto. Next base: position 11,147 of record CAUYRH010096022.1, on the reverse strand, counting down.
AACCACTTATAACAGTTTTATCGTACTCAGTTTTACCATGCTGTTAACCAATTAAAAGTTTTACTGTAACAGTTTTACCATGGAATAAGATGATTGCTTTTCAAAAAGTGAATGTTGTGAATAGATGGTTAGATGTTTTCTAGCATTCAGTCTTACTTTTGTAGAGACAGTTTTTGTTTTTAAGAAACAAAAAAATCTTGAAAACTTGAGATTTTCTTCTAGGTTACAATAGCTGTAGAAAAAAATCCAGGAATGTAAATTTTATATAACCAATTGAATTTGAGCCTTTCCTGCTAGTATGATAAAAAGAAATGGTAGAATAGATTAATTCAGTCTGTTATGTGCTCCTTGTAGGACACTGTTTCTGTCCTAGTCTATTCCACACTAAACTGTAAGGGTCACAAAAGCTCAAGCCATGTGTTTTGTTTATGACTTTCTCCCGGTATAGGAAGGCTCAGCACTGACTTGAGTTTGCTGTTGCTAGCCAGTATCCTCTGGATTGCTAAAAGTAATAAACAGTTCTGTCTTCCTCTTACTTGAACAATTGGCAGCATTTAGCATTCTTCTTGGAATTCTGCTGGTTGTCTTTCTATCTCTAATTGCTCCCTCTGGTTTCTGTTGCAGGCTCATCTGCTCCTCTGTGTGGCCATTAATGAGGGGATTCCCCAAAGTTTAGAATTAGATCCTCTGCTTACTCTTCATTCCCCTCCACCACCACCCCCCACTCCCCGGGAGGCTAAACTCTATAGCAGCATACATTTTTACCTGTAAATCATGACTCGAATCCTTTTCAGGCTTCCTTTGAGTTCTAAACATGTTTATCCAACTGCCCAATAGTCATTCATTAGTCTATTCATTTAAGATATTTGTCACATGGCCTCTACGTATAACGCTATTTTTTAGGCTCTTAGTATACAGCCATGAAGAAAACAAACCAAAATCCCTGCTCTCCCAGGGCTGTGTTCTAGTGGGAAAAAAAAAAAAAATAATAGAAGATAGTAAAAGAAGATAGTAAGTTTTATGGGGGAAAAGGTAGCAAGGTAAGGGGGATATGAGGTATATTGAGAGGAGGGGTTGGAAGATGGAACTTCTTCCTTGTACCTTCTGAAGAAGCACCTCTCACTCAGTGTGTGTGAACCTGTTGCTTCCTGTGTTTTCTATTTAGGCAGGTGTATAGTGCTGTTCACACTGTTGCTCCGCTCACAGCCCTATTAGTCATCCTTGAAACCTTTGACCTTTAACCCTCATGAAACGAATCTATTGCCAGTTGCTTTTCATTTTGCTTCCCAAATCTCTCTAGTATCTAGTTCTGTCTGCATTATTGCCCTAGTCTAAGCATCTGTCACCTGAACAGTAGCCTCCTAACTAACCTCACATCTCCTTTTGTTCCATTTCAGTTCTGTCTTCACGCAGCTTGCAGAGTGACCCTTTAGAACCATGCCATGTGTCCGTCGATACTGATTTCTTGTGCTTTTAGGATACGTCAGGTTCCTTCTCCATCCACACAGGTAGTCTCTGTGCTTCCTCTCTGCTCTTCAGTTCTTAGATGTCATACTGCTTCCCTCTGTCTAGGGTCTTAGAACCTGCCCTTTCTTCTGCCTGAAATGCTCTTTGCTTCTGCACTTCTCACCATCCTGTAGATTTTAGTTCAGACCATTCAACAGCTATCTATTGAATGACCAGTTTCTCTCAGTCTTCTTCTAGGCACTAGGTGAACAAATTCTGGATAAAGCACATAATGAACTTGCCTTGTAGGGCTTAAAGCCCAGTGAAGTTACCTCTGAACTCCTTAACATGATCTGAGTGTGATAAACCCCTGCAGCACCTAACGTCTCATCTCATCTTTGTAGCAGTTACATTTGTCTTTCATGTTTATTTGTGTGATTATTTGAATAATGTCTATTTCTTACAATAAACTATAAATGCTATGAGAGTAAGGGCACTATTCCTCCTGTAGCCCCATCAGTGCCTCTCTGGCAGAGTTAGTAATGCCTAGCACATTAATCAGTATTCAATAGATAATTTTTAATTGATATTTTAATGAATTAATTGATTAGAAAATTTTAAGTTGTGACCTCTAAATTTCCTCTTCAGAACTATATAAGAGGGAAGTATAGTTTCTTCCATTTTTTGATGCAAACATATGTACATTAATTTTTTATGAGTTTTGATTATTTTTCAGCCTTGAGATGTATAATCATTATTTTAGGTCATACATTGTGTTACCAAAATTAAATTCTAGTCCCTTCAAGTTAAAAATAAAAGTACACTGCATACCCCTTTTAAAAGGTTATTTTTGTTTAACCAAGAAGATTATATTAGGTTATTCCAACATTAAATTTTATCAATCATGTTAGAAATTCATTATTTTTCAGAGTAAGATAAGAAATTACAATGTTATAATTAGAGAAAGAATATGTTTTTGAAAAATCTATTTATTTATTCCTATTTTACCAGTTAAACACTTGAGGAAACTTAAGGTCTTCAGAATGATAGTGATAAAGCCAGGAAAAAAATAATCAAAATTATTGCTAGCTATTGATGCCTGACCAATGCATATTGATGAACCAGTTTCTATGTGATTATTTTTATATATGGAGTTTTTTTTTTTAAATCTCTTACCCCAGTCCCATACAAGTTAAAAGCTATAGTCTGCTTTTAAATGAATTGTATTATTAAAATATTTATCTGAATCTAGATTTCTTTGATTCATTAGGTGATTCTGGACAAGGATTAAGAAGGTGGATCGAGCAAGTTTTAAATCAAGATTTAACATTCCAACACATAAAAATTATTTATCCAACAGCTCCTCGCAGGTATGCAGTAATTTATTTCACTGCCCAGTGTAACTTGCCTAATGTGCGTATATGTAAAGAGATGAACCAACTAGATGTTCTTTGAGCTTAATAATGTATTTAAGACACCTTAAATTGGGGCACTTTTTTGCAGAATGTATTCTTTATTGTAGTTACACTGTTGGGCTAAATTGTGCCAGGTGAGTTATTTATTCCCTCTCTATACAGTAGTCCCTAAATCTCTTGAGTTTAAACTGCCATGATTTACAGGGCTCTACCTCCTCTGGCCCTCCAGATTACTTAACTTGCATACTTTCTTCTTCTTAATATTTAACCCAAAAGGAAATTTGATAACTCCAATGAGTTTAATCTCTGGGAAAGGATTTTAAGATATTCTTTACACGTTTAAAAGGATTATTTAGAAATAATATATGCTTTTGGAGTCAGTAAACCGGAATAGAAATAAAAAATTGACCGCTTAATAAATGTTTAGATTATATAACCTGTAGGGTATGTTTGACAGAATTCACAATAAGAATATTCGTATAGTTTTGAAGTTAAATTGCTTTTTTATAAATACTAAATTACAATCTGAATATTCTTTTACTTCAAATTTAATAATTTGTAACTTAAGCAAGCATTTAAATATTTAAGCAAATATTTTTTGTGTAAGCGAAATAATATGCTGAGCTGTGTCCCAGTCTGATTTTTCATTATTTGTCCTTGATTCATATCACTCATGCTATGTGCTCATCTGTACCTAAAGTTTTCTTGTTTTGCAAATGAACTTAATTTCTTTCAGGGCAGCGCCTGTGTCACAACGGAGTAAGGCCCTGGCCCCATATGCCGGAGGTGGTGGGTTCAAACCCAGCCTTGGCCAAAAACTGAAAGAAAAAAAAAAATTGCTTTCATAGAACCCAGATAGTCAGATTGTCTGATTATTTTTGGACCAGTTTTGATAATTTGTATTTCTTATGTTATTTGTATCTTTCATCAAATTTGGCAAATTATTGGCATAAAGTTTATAATATTTCCTTTTAATGCTTTTAGGACTTACTGATATCTTTTATATTATTGCTGATTAATGATAATTTATATAAATTTTTCTTGGTTCATCTTATCAAGGAGTTATCAATTTTATTAATCTTTTCATAGAGCCAACTTTCCTTTGTTATTTTCTCTTATTTGCTTTTTTATTTTGTTTATGTCTACTCTTATATTTCTTATTTCCATCTGTGTACATTTATCACTCAAGTCCTATTAATTTGGAGGGGGGACTAATGTTTTCTTTTATTTTTGTATTATTTATGTTGAAATACTTTCTTATCTCCTTCATGGTTCCATTATTATTTCTGTGTAACTAGCCACCCACATAACAGTTTTATTATGGTCACAAATTTTGTGAGTTAAGAATTCAGAAAGAGCACAGTGGTGAGAACTTGATCTGAGACCTTGCCTGGGAAACTTGAAGGCCAGGAGTGACTCATGACTTGACTGCTAGGGTCTGGAATTCTCTGAAGGCTCAGTCACGTATCTGGCAGTTAACGCTGGATATTAACTGGGATCTTTCTTTGGTCTTATTACTGTAACACGTATGTGAGGCCTCACCACCATGTGGTTATTTGGACATCTTGGCAACATGGAAGCTGGATTCCAAGAGCAAATTTTCTAAAAAAACCAGGAGGAAGCTATATTGCCTGTAAAGCCCTAGCCTTGGCATTTACATAGGGCTGTTTCCTCATTAGTTGAAAGACCACTCAGGTTTTAGGGGAGAGAACACAGACCTCTACCTCTTGATGAAATATCAGAATATTAGAGTCACATTGTAAGAAGAACATGTGAGATACAAAGTACTGTTTTTCTGGCAAGTTGCAGAAAATAATACAGTTCTGGGACCTTCTTACCCCATAGATTAGTTAGAAATATATTGTTAATTTCCAAATATTTGGGATTACTTTAGAAGCCTTATTGCTATTGGTTTGTAATTTCATTCCATTGTTTTCAGGGGAAATATCCTGTATGATTTTATTTATTCGATACTCACTGGAACTTGTTTTATAGCTTTGCATGTGGTCTATTTTGGTGTTTGTTCTTGTGCATTTTTGTGGATAGTGTTCTTTAATGTCAGTAGTTCAAGGTAGTTGATATATTTTATATATACATAGTAATTATTTGTGTAAGCTGTTCTATTAGTTACCAAGGAATGGGTATTAAAATCTCCAATTTTGATTGTGCATCATTCAGTTTCTCCCTTTAGTTCTGCAAGGTTTCTCTTACATATCTGTAGGCTGTATTTTGTGGTGCACACCAATGTGGGATTGTTATCTTCCTTATTAATAGCTACTTGGACCTTTACAATTTTCATTTTAATTTCTCTCAAGACCCTGAGTATATACTTTGTTTAATAGTAATGTAGTATACATGAGTTTTCGAAATCTTGCTGTTTACATGGCAAATCTTTCTTTTAATCTTTTTACTTTCTTTTGATTAAGTACATGCTGTACCTTTTCTCATCCTTTTACTTTTAACTTACCTATATCATTATATTTGAAGTGGGTTTCTTATAGACAACACACAGTTGGGCTTTGCTTTTTTTACTTACCCAGTCTGACAGTTGTTGTCATTTAAGTGATTTGTTTAAACTATTTACATTTAAAGTAGCAATTAATATGTTTGTGAATTCAGGTGTACTGCTTTTTGTTCTTCTATTTCCCCTTTATACCTTCCTTTTTAATTTCAGGTTTTTTAATTTTCCATCTTAATTTATTTATTCCCTTTTATTCTGATTGCTGTAGGGATTATGATATACGTAGCAAACCTTTACTTACTTAAAGTTAATTTTTTACCATTTTCAGTGAACTTTAGAAGCCTTATAGCTATGTATATTCATTTATCTTCATCCTCTGTGTGATAGTTGTGATATGTATGTCATCAGCATACATCGAAGATACCACTTAACCAGGTTATAATTTTGATTTACATCCTTTAAAGAACTTAAGAAGAGAACAGTCTGTTATATCTACAGCTTTAGTCTATTACGGCATATCAGTATGTTTTGAATAAATTGTGGATTTCCAGTTGGCTATAAGATACTCCTTCTTCTCAACTATATTTAATAGATATTTTTGTTCTATTTTATTTTTTATTTTATTATTAAATCATAACTGGGTACATTAGTGAAATCATGAGGTACAATGTACTGGTTTCATATACAATCTGAAATATTTTCATCAAACTGTTTAACATAGCCTTCATGGCATTTTCTTTGTTATTATATGAAGACATTTCTATTCTGCATTTAGTAAATATTGCCTGTACCCTTCTAAGATGCACCACAGGTATGGCCCCTCAAATTACCCTCCTTCCACCCCAACTTCCCCCCTCCCCTCCCATGCCCATTTCCCCGATTATTTTGGTACAGTTGGGTTATAGCCTTCATATGAAACCTATAAATTAGATTCATAATAGGGCTGAGTACATAGGATACTTTTTCTGCCATTCTTCAGATACTTTGCTAAGAAGAATATGTTCCAGCTCTATCCATGTAAACATGAAAGAGGTAAAGTTTCCATCTTTCTTTAAGGCTGCATAGTATTCCATGGTATACATGTACACAATTTATTAATACATTCCTGAATTGATGGGCACTTGGACTTCTTCCATAAATGTCCAATGTTTTATGAATTGGGCTGCAGTAAACATTCTGACACAGATGTCTTTGTTTTACTGTGATATTTGGTCTTCTGGGTATATACCTAGTAAAGTAATTATAGGATTGAATGGCAGGTCTATTTTTAGATCTCTAAGTATTCTCCAAACCTCCTTCCAAAAGGCATGTATTAGTGTGCATTCCCACCAGCATTGTAGAAGTGTTCCCTTTTCTCCACATCCACGCCAACATCTATGGTTTTGGGATTTTGTTATGTGGGTTAATCTTACTGGAGTTAGGTGATATCTCAAAGTAGTTTTGATTTCCATTTCTCTGATGATTAAGAATGGTGAGGGGTGGAGCAAGTTGGCTGACTGGAAGCAGCTTACGAAAAAGGCTCCTGTCCAAAAGGGAAGATAACATCCAGAAACTGCTCAATTAAGCTGAATACTGGGAGTCCAGCCGAGAGAGAGAAGTGATTTCTGTGGATAACCTCTGCTGAGACTGGCCACGACCCCAAGAAAGCACGCTTCAGGTACAAAATTCATCTGAAAGGAAGAGTGCCCCTCCCCTCCCCGAGAAAACTCTCTAAGTTTCTTGCTTTTCTGTTTCCTTTCTTTTTATTCTTCTCTTTTGCTCCTGTGAGTTTTCTACAGACAAGCGGTGAACTGTGGACCTCTTGTCTCACCCCACAGAAGAGTGCTGTGAGAAGTGAGGTGAGCTTCCCCTGAGCACCCCGGTATGACTCTGAAAACTCTATTGCTAGGCAGAAAAACTGAACTAAAGTTTTCCCCAGCTTCTGAACTTACTGTACACCCTTCCCCCCTTACCTGACGAACCAGAAGCCAAACCCCCACTGAGACTAAGGGAGGAGGTCCCTGAGCAGCGCCCCCACCCTGCCTGCCAGAACAAGCACCCCACTGGAAAAGATTCCCGGGGGGTGCCCCACAGCGAGCCTCCCTCCCTCCCTCCAGACAGGGAAGCTGCAGGCGAGCACCTGGCCCTGTGCCCTGAGCTTGCCAGGCTTCCGCAGGCCCGCTGTCTGCTAGAAACTCTGACAGCAACCACCAGGCCTCCGCAGGTATGGCCATGACCAGGAACTCCTCCCCTGGCGACCGTGCGGACCTCCTCCTGGCACCTGCAGGGCCCCTGCAGGCCAGCCCCTGGCCACTAAATCCCCTGGCGACAGTGCAGCTCCACACCCGGGCTTGCAGGGCTTCCGCAGGCCTGCCTTCTGCCAGGAACACTGCCTGCAACCACCAGGCTTCTGCAGGGCAGCCCACGGCCAGACACACTCCTGGCAACTGCCTGGCCCTACGACTGTGCTTGCTGGGCTTCTGTAGGTCCGCTGTCTGTTAGAGACTCTGCCTGGCACCCTCAGGGCCCCTGCAGGCCCACCCCTGGCGAGTAAATACCATGGTGACCGTGCGGCCCCATGCCCAAGCTTGCAGGGCTTCCACAGGCCTGCCTTCTACGAGTAACTTCGACTGCAACTGCCAGGCCTCTGCAGGCCCACCCCAGGCAAGGAACTCCCCCGGCAACCACCTGGCCATGCGCCCCATGATTGCCAGACTTCTGCAGGCCTGCCGTCTGCTACAGAATCTGCCAGCAACTGCCAGGCCTCCGCAGGTCTGCCCCTGGCCAGGAACTCCCCGGCGATTGCGCAGGCCTCCTCCTGGCATCCGCAGGGCCCCCACAGGTCCAACCCTGGTCAGGGACAGTACCGGTGACCATGCGGGCCTCCACCTGGCACCCATGGGGCCTCTGCAGCCAGCCGACTGCCAGGACTCTGCAGGCCTGCCCCTAGCCAGGAACTCGTCCGGCAACCACCTGGCCCTGCATCACACACTTGCCGGGCTTCTGTAGGTCTGCTTTCTGCCAGGGACTCTGCCCATGACCACCAGGCCCCCGGCCAGGGTCACTCCCGGCAACTGCGTGGGCCTCCACCTGGCACCCACAGGGCCTCCGCAGGCCAGCCTTCTTCCAGGGACCCCACCGGTGACTGCCAGGCCTCTCTGCAGGCCCACTGCCGGCCAAAAACTTTCAGGACAACCGCACAACCCTGCACCCACCACTGAAGGGCCAGACGCAACAGTGAAAAACAACCATGGGGCGGAATCAATGGAAAAACTCTGGCAATGCGAATAATCAGAGTAGACCAACCCCTCCAAGTAACAACAAGGCAGACACAGCACAAGATCTTCTGCATAGGCAAATGGCTGAGATGTCTGAAGTCAAATTCAGAATCTGGATTGCAAATAAGATCAACGGAATGGAGGAAAAGATGGAATTACAATTTCAAGCAGTAATTCAAAAGATGACCCAAAAGATGTCTCAAGAATTCAACGAATTCAAAGACAAAATGACCAAAGATTTTGACACATTGAGACAAGAAGTTGCAGCCCTTAAAGATCTGACAAATTCAGTAGAATCCCTCAGTAACAGAATGGAGCAAGCAGAAGAAAGGATTTCTGACATGGAAGACAAAGCTTTTGAATGCTCTCAAACCTCCAAAGAGCAAGAGAAATGGAAGGCAAAAACAGATCGCTCTCTCAGAGAGCTCTTGGATAACTCGAAGAAAACCAATATTCGCCTCACAGGGATCCCCGAAAGCGATGAAGCAGGCTCACAAGACACAGAATCCCTTATTCATGAGATTATGAAAGAGAACTTTCCAGACATGCCAAGAGATTTTGAAATTCAGATAGCAGACAGTTTCAGAACCCCAGCACAACTCAACCCGAATAAGACCTCCCCCAGGCATATCATAATATAAGTTCACTAAAGTAAATATGAAGGAGAAAATTTTGAAAGCAACCAGACGCAAGAAAGCAATAACCTAGAAGGGGAAGAATATTAGAATAACTGCAGATCTCTCTGATCAAACTTGTCAAGCGAGAAGAGAATGGTCATCGGCTTTCAATCTCCTGAAACAAAATAACTTTCAACCCAGGATATTGTATCCAGCTAAACTGAGCTTCATTTATGACGGAAAATTAAATACTTTAATGAAATCCACATGTTGAAGAAATTTGCCATAACTAAACCAGCTCTCCAGGATATTCTCAGACCTATTCCCCATAACAACCAGCGTAATCTCCCAGTGCAAAAGTAAACTCATCCAGAAACTTTTTATCACAGTTCAACTCACACAGTGACAAAAGGATTAAAAATGTCCACTAGATCTTCTCAAGATTTATCATTGGTTTCAATCAATGTGAATGGTTTAAACTGTCCTCTAAAGAGGTGTAGGTTGGCTGACTGGATACAAAAACTCAGGCCAGATATCTGCTGCATACAAGAATCACATCTTACCTTAAAAGAAAAATTTAGACTCAAGGTAAAGGGATGGTTATCTATATTCCAGACAAATGGAAAACAGAAAAAGCAGGTGTTGCAATCTTATTTGCAGATACAGTAGGCTTTCAACCAACCAAGGTAAGGAAGGATAAAGATGGACATTTCATATTTGTTAAAGGTAATACTCAATATGATGAGATTTCAATTATTAATATTTCTGCACCCAACCAGAATGCACCTCAGTTTATAAGAAAAACTTTAATAGACATGAGTAACTTGATTTCTTCCAGCTCCATATTAGTTGGAGATTTTAATACTCCTTTAGCAGTGTTGGATAGATCCTCTAAGAAGAAGCTAAGTAAAGAAATTTTACATTTAAACTTAACCATTCAACATCTGGATTTAGCAGACATCTACAGAACATTTCATCTTAATAAAATTGAATACACATTCTTCTCATCAGCCCATGAAACATACTCCAAAATTGATTACATCTTAGGTCACAAGTCTAACCTCAGCAAATTTAAAAGAGTAGAAATTATTCCTTGCATCTTCTCGGACCACCATGGAATAAAAGTTGAACTCAATAATAACAGGAATCTGCAAACTCATACAAAAACATGGAAGGTAAATAACCATATGCTGAAGGATAGATGGGTCATAGACGAGATTAAGAAGGAAATTACCAGATTTTGGAACAAAATGACAATGAGGAAACCAATTATCAGAACCTCTGGGATACAGCAAAGACAGTCCTAAGAGGGAAATTTATAGCACTTCAAGACTTCCTCAAGAAAACAGAAAGGGAGGAAGTTAACATCTTAATGGGACATCTAAAGCAACTGGAAAAGGAAGAATTTTCCAGCCCTAAACCCAGCAGAAGAAAAGAAATAAACAAAATTAGAGCAGAATTAAGTGAAATTGAAAACACACGAATTATGATCAATAAATCAAAAAGTTGGTTTTTTTAAAAAAGTCAATAAGATAGATAAACCTTTGGCTAACTTAACCAGGAAAAAGAGAGTAAAATCTCTTAATTTCATCAATCAGAAATGGTAAAGACGAAATAACAACAGAAATCCAAAAATCCTCAATGAATACTACAAGAAACTGTATTCTCAGAAATAAGAAAATCTGAAGGAAACTGACCAATATTTGTAAGCATGCTACATACCAAGACTTAGCCAGAACCAAGTGGAAATGTTAAACAGACCTATATTAAGTTCTGAAATAGCATCAACAATACAAAATCTCCCTAAAAAGAATAATGGAGAAATTGCCAGGAAGGCTATGTTAATCAGTTTGATGAAAATAGTTAAGATTGTATATGAAACCAGCACATTGTATCCCTTGATTGCACTATTGTACACAGCTATAATTTAATGATAAGGATAATAAAATAA
>CAUYRH010096021.1:0-18064 GCA_963574655.1 Perodicticus potto | reverse complement strand
TTTTTTATTAAATCATAGCTGTGTACATTAGTGCAATCATGGGGTACAGTGTGTTGGCTTCATATACAATCCGAAATATTTTCATCCAAATGTTCAACATAACCTTCATGGGATTTTCTCGTTTATTGTGTGAAAACATTTGTATTCTGCATTTAGTAAGTTTCACCTGTACCCTTCTGAGATGCACCATAAGTGTGATCCGACCATTTACCCTCTCTCCACCCACCCTCCCCAACCCCTCCCCTCCCTTGCCCCTTTCCCCATATTTTTGTGCTATAATTGAGTTATAGCTTTCCTATGAAAGGCATAAATTAGCTTCATAGTAGGGCTGAATACATTGGATACTTTTTCTTCCATTCTTGAGATACCTTGCTAAGAAGAATGTGTTCCAGCTCCATCCATGTAAACATGAAAGAGGTAAAGTCTCCATCTTTCTTTAAGGCTGCATAATATTCCATGGTATACATGTACCACAAGTTATTAATCTATTTGTGGGTCGATGGGCACTTGGGCTTCTTCCATGACTTAGCAACGTCTTATTAGCACCTTCTTTTTGCAAAGTTTCCCAGCCAGCTGATAAAGGAAAAATATTTAAAGGGCCAGATCCACTTTCATAGATCAGAAAAAACATGTGAATTTGGAGAGGAGAGGCACTAAATAGATAACTAGCACAGATGCAATGCAAAGCTATCATATTATCGAAAACATGCACCTCCTTTATTTTTCTTGTTTTCTTGTGCTTCTTTTCTTGTGGAGACAGTGAGAATACACACGCAAATATAGAATGTAATTCCCTGGGCAGTGAGGGCATGGGCCAGCTGTGGAAGAAGAATTAGTGAGAAATAGCCTTATGTGGATTTCAGAAGCAGGGGTCAAGTTTCAAACAAATTTTTTGCTTTATAGGAGTTTTCTTAACAACCCAAGGGAAGTTATTTACACTTGACCTTTAGAGAAATTGATTCTAAAAATATTTTAATAAATTTTACCATATATATTTACTATAGTATATGGTAGGGTTAATTATTATTACATTTTTAAGTTTGGGAACATAAAAACAATGTTTTTTAAAGTTTCAAAAATGTTTTCTTCAAGTATACTATATAAGTATGTCTAAACTGTATAACTTGGTACATTTTCATAAACTGAGCCCACTTGTGTGACCGGTACACAGAGTTTCATAAATAATTAAGGTACCAGAAGTTCCTTTGAGAATCCAAAGAAAGTGAGGCTTCTTCTTCTAGAATAGGCACACACACAAAAAATTTAGTTTGAAATATCAAAGTTCTCACAGGACTCCGGGAAAGAACTTCTATACTATTATAAATACAAAATACAGTTTCCCTCTCACTGAGAATATAACAATCGACTCGTTCAGAGTTAGTTTCTTAGTTCAAAGAACAGGAACAAATTATAACAAAATACTAATCCCATGGATTTTTTGAATCACTAAATAATTGGTGTTGTGTTTTACATTTTAATTGGTAATGCATATTAAATGATAAATTGGCACTAATGATATTGCCTTGATTACAAAGAAATATATTATGCTACTTTTTAAATAATAAATGTACCAACCTATTTTCAGATGAATACAAATTCTTCTCAGAAGATAATTAAGGAATTGTCCTAATTTACCTACACTGGATTTTTGCCTCTTTTTTAATTTCAGCTTAAACATATTTGTTGTTAATATACTCTGTAGAAGAGGTTAATCATAGGTGGAACTAGTTACATTCTTCAGACTACATTTATATCCTAAATTCTTCAATATTTGGACCCAATCAGTCATTTTCATTTCATGAGAAAGCATAATTTATTAATCATAAACCCAGATGGGATTGAATGGGAATTATTACTTTGGCCACCAGATGGAGCCAGTATCGTTTCAGAAATACAATGGACTGTGCTATTTTTCACATTCCCCCTACAACCCAATCTAGAAGTTTTAAATTTGCTTCCAGATTTGGCCAGGAACTCCAGAACTACTGTTGTTAATGAAATAGATGATTGATAATTAAAAGTTATTTTCATTAATTCCTATAAACAAACACCTAATTTTTTTACTTGTAAAATGAAGTGTTTTCAGCAACTATTTGATCTGTTTCCAATTTAGAATTCTCTACTCTATGCTGGGAAGGCCTTAAGAGTAACATTCAAGTTCTAGAACGCAACTAGAAAGCATTCTTCCATATTTCATCATTCACAATGATGAAAGTCAACACTGATGTTCTAAATGGCCATTTAAATCATACATTTGGTATTAAGATTGACAGACATAGAGGTGGGATAAAATAGACTCTCAATGGTCTTTATTATGAAAATCCATGAAATGTCTATCTGCAGAAAATTTTAAAATGTTCAGTGACCTGGGCCAAGAGAATATATGTTTGTGTGCCTGAGGCCTCAAGTTCTGAGTAACCTTATGCCAATTCCCATCAGGGAGACCCAGGGAGGTAACAATGAAGGGCTAATGATACTGATAAAAATTGAAATGTTTAAAAATTATCATTTGTCCAAAATGAACTTCGGAAAATTTGATGCTAGTGAAATAGTGCAGAATATACATATATGTGGAGGGCCATGAACTTCGTGTGCAATTTAAAATAGTGTGCAACTTTAAATTGTACGTGAACTTTATGGGCACCCTGTATATTCATTTGGGCATATACACACGCAGATATGTGTGTACCTAGCTGATGTTGTCTACTGTTCGTATGTTTTCTCTTTCAACATTTTATTCACAATTGAAAAGTACTGTCTTTCAAGAAGTTGGTGCTTGAAATGCCTCAACTTCACCTTTATTTCCGGGGTTCTCTGACCAAACCAGCATTGGTGCCACATTTGAACATGGAGCATAGAATTGCTGACAGAAGGGAAAATTGGAACTGAAAGAAGAAAAAAGACACTCAGAGTAGAAGAAAAAGGGTTAATCTAAAATGAGGCCAAGGTATCATTTTAGGAAGATTCTGTGTGCTGGTGGCCGGGTGGTGACGGAGCTCAGCAACCTTTCAAAGCCAGTAAGTCAGGGGAATGGAATTCACACAATTAGCCGGAGTATGGGGTGTGAGAATGGATTTGACAGCATGTGAAAAGCAAGAACATGGGGCCGTAATTGATTACACTAACAGGAGTCTAGAAGGGAAGCTGTAGGTGAACAATAGGAGATGATGTGGGTTTGACGTTGTGTAAACTTAATGGGCATAGTGTGGAAAGAGCATGTGGTCTCCAGGTTACTGTCAATTACAATAAAAAAATGAGAAGTGGCTGCTGTTGCTATGACTTATCTAAATCGAATTGTCCTATGATTCAGTTAATGGAATATAAAATCTGTTGAGGGGGCTTCATCGTCTAAATGCAAGACTGGGGTATAAGGATGGAAAGGAACAGAGCAGAGCTAACGGGTAAGGATGTAGACTCAGGGGTACAACTCTGAGTTCTAAGTCCTGCTATTTCCAAGCTGGCTGAATTCAGCTCTGTATGTCTTCAACTTTAGCATTATGCTTTTTCATCAGAAAAAAAATGGAATAAAAGTGATATTACTGTACGTAAGAGGTGGTTAGGATTAATTGACATGATATGTAACAATAGAGCTCAGCTGTCAGATATGCTTGATAACTTAATGATGATAGTGGTTAACAATATTAATATCTCCAGTCTATTCGTTCCAGGAGGTCCTTGGGCAGCACTGAACAGCACAGGACACCTCAGAGAAGGAGACGGGTGTTCCTATTTCCTCAAATAAGTAACAGCAAAAGGCTAAGATTTGCCAAAGGACTAAGTGCCTTTTACTAGGGCAGGAAAAAGTATTCCATTCCGGTAATGATGACCCCTGGGGAGATACAAAGAGGAGAAGAGCTGCTACCTTCCAGGGTACACATTTTCTAAGTGGCTGGCCTGTGGGTCCACTTTCCTGGTCAGTAGCAGGGATCCTTCAGACACGTTGCTCAAGAATGTGAGAGAAGGGGACAAGAGTCTCCCGGATTGTACTTCTCCAAAACCCTGAAATTTGGGAAGGGATCGGATTCTTAAGAGGGCGTTTCACAGATGAGAAATTTTTCTTAGAGAAAAAAGAGAGATGCAAGTGTAATTATCTGCTAGAAAGACAATTCTGCTAAAGGTGGAGTTTTTGAAAATTCTTAACTTATCCTGAGGGCATTATCATTGCTCAGGACGAGGAAGCAGTAATGAAACTTGAGACTTGGAGCACATAACGTGCTATGAATAGCTAGTAATTAGAGAGCAAAGGATAAGAATTGTGGAGCCCAACAATTCCAGCCGTGAAGAAGGACATGCAAACGTGGCCCCAGTAGAAAGCCCCAACCACAGGGGGGTTCCAACTAACGGAAATTAACTTGTCGGGGGATTGAAATATGAAATGTGTCTCTTGGTTTGAAGCCTTAGTCTTTAGGATATGTAAGAAGCAACAGTTATAGTGTCATATTGGAATAATCAAAGTAAATTTATGATTTGTAAAAATTACCTATTGCAGCTCTGCCTGAAGGTGGGGAGGAGCAGCAACGTGCTAGCCGACAGAGACACACACAGCCCCATGCATAGCTGTGGTCTCTTACACTTGTCCCCAGAGAGGAACACCAGAGTTCCTAGGGAAGTGGCTGATTCCATATCCTGGAAAATGGAAAATTCAAAGTGAGCAAATAACATCTTATCGTTGCCGGAAAGCAAGACATCTTTCCAAGGATGTTGGGGGGTGGCTAGTGCTAAAGAGTAAAAGGGCAGCTTAATGAGGCTCCTTTTGACCAAGTTGTGACAGTTTGATTAGAATGACTGTGAATAAGCTTTTTTTTTAATTCTTGAAAATTCAAGAAAAGTTAATATAAAGGGCATAATATCTCTAATAGAAAAAAAGAGAAATATAATGATATGTGTTTTATTGTTTTTATTTAGTAGGGAATATTTAATATGAAGATATTGACATATTGGTTTGTCATTAAATTTATAAAGTATAGCTATGCACTTTTATTTTGTGTAATCAGGAAGTGAGTGAATCAAGGACTTGGGAAATGTAGCAAGTAGACCAAGAATTTCTGGTTCCAGTGAGTACACTGAACACCTGGGTAGAATAGTCCCACATGTGTTGGAATGGATGGCTCATGCAATAATAGAGAATAAAGAAAATAACTAAGATCATGAATTACCTAACAAAACATGTAAGGATCAATAACTGGGCAAGCTCTATGCCTTATCTTTTAGAAGGTGAAGCCTTTATGAATTTTCTAATAATACAATAGAACGATGCATATATGATAAGGCCAGCAGACCAGTTCTACTCAGCATGATGAGGTGAATAATATGACATTGGCTATGCAAGATTTGAAAACATACATAACAAAGTGTGAGGTGAAGGGTCTGCAAAACCTAGGTGAAAACATGAATTAGTCTCAGTGACCTAAAATATGAAATTTAACTATAGAAAGAAGCAAACAACTCAGGCGACTAATATTTCATGTATGTCTGACTTTAGGAGAAGATTTTCTTGCTTTACCCAAAGAATAATTGATTGATTACCCAAATTCTGCAATCTCAACGAATCTAAGTTATTGACTGGAGGAGAGGGAAGTAGGTTGAATTAAAAAAAAAAAAAGTTGTAATAAATGTAGGTATACAAGCCTTAATGAGAACACCATAAAATAATAAAGAATATTGAGGAAAATTAAACCTACGGTCTTAATTTTTACAAACGAGGTATAAGTATAGAAATAAACTTTTTAGTCATTGCATCTGTACACATTTTGTTGTTTCTGGAGTTTAAAAATACTCAAAAGAATGGGTCATAGTAGATTTGTAATTATTATTTAATCATTTCAGACACGTTAATGAAAGCTTTAGTCAACATTTAACTGTTTGGAAATTTTCATTTCCACAGATTTGGTAATTAGTTATGATTTTAGTAAAGTGGACATTATATAAAGCGAAAATGTTGGCAAGTGTTCCTTTCAAAGCATAAAAATCCCTTCCAGATATTAACTAATTTAATCATTAAGTTGATACAATTCTTAATTCAAGCCAATAATTTAATTCTAACACGGGGGAAATAGGACGACCAGAAGCCAACACAGTAACCTGCCTGGTGTTCACGGCAAGGCCTCAGGTTTGGTGCGGGTTGGGTGGGGGTAGAGGACCGATGGGATCAGAGGCAGAGAGGCCTCCCCCTCCATGTGTGGTATTGTGGTTTCCATCACTGTCATTAGGAGCTGTTGAAAAGTGGTTTGGGAGGGCAGCGTCTTTTTCATAAAAAATCGTGTTCAGCCTCTTCCTGAAGACGCATCACACGACTTGAAGCTTGCCGCTTTGCTGTGCGTTCTGTGCTCCTCGGTTCTCATTTTCTGAACGTGGAATGTGGTCCTTGCAGGGCTGGAATATGTACAGGCTGGACTGAGGTAAAGAGGCCCACGCCAGGCTCAGCCACTCTCCACACCGTGCTCCTGGGCAGAGCGGGGTGACAGGATTTCAAAGTACATTCCTGCAGCCTTGTGCATTCTGCATGAACAGCTTTTCAGTTCAGATTCTAAATTTGATTCTTGATCTGTCATCCTGAGAAACAGCATCATTACTCACTTTTCTGCCTTGCATTGCAAAGATTCTCAGCAGCTGGACCCCTCACCCTGCATTGGCATGTGGCTGTTTATATGAAGTATAGGAGGTAAAGAACATCAGTGTTTAAGAGCTAGAGCTTTAGAGTCAAACAGGTCCAGACTGAAATCCTGGCTGCAGTCACTCGTGAGATCTTCAGTAGGGTAATGAATCACTTTGAGTTGTACTTTTCTCATCTGCAAAGCTGGGGGGAAATGCCTACTACTTGGCTGAAATGAAATATTATTCATGAGCCAATTTCTGTATCATGTCACCTACCTATAGTGATTATTAAGTATGCATTCCATATTTGTAATATTTTCATCATGGTAAACATATAATGATGGTCAACATAAAATAAAATTTCTTTTTTAGATACTTGACTTGAGGATAAAGAAAATAAATATACTGATTTCCTAAACAAAAGGGGAATGTCTAAGGAAATGCCCTGTGTGGATGGTTGGAAGTATTTGGAGATTATGCAGGTCTAATATCGTTGACCTCTATGGCTCAGGAACTGTTTCCAAACTGAACAAACTAAACAATCTTCATTACAGGTTGAACCACATTAGTTGAGTAAAGAAAATGAGAATAAACATTAGGCCCGAGAACCGTTTTCAAGGACATTTCTTCTCCTAATCACCAACTTGTTTTACTTTATGGACATCCAACTTTGCAAATAACTTGAGCTAGCAATGTTGTGTATTTTAAAGCTAAAATAACTTTTTTTTGGAAAATCTGGATATAAAAGTATAAGAGTTCCTATATGTGAGTAGAGATATGTGGTGTGTTTGCATACTTTTGTGAAATTTATTTATAAATGCCCCAGTAGAAGTAAAAAAATATAAAGAAATATTCTTTGGGAAAATTACTTTCAACAGGTGCATTCCAATGGGGGGGTGAGATAAGGAGATTCTTCTTATTTCTTCACTTTTTCAAAAACCTTATTTTCATGGCAAAACCTTTAATAATTTTTTCCTGAACTCCCTGAGTAAACAGGCAGATGACTCTCTTATTCCTTATTTCCCGAGCCTTACTCCCACAGTCTACAGCTCAGAACTAGTCTCAGAATGTCAGTAGCTCTTTTTCAATAAAAGGGCTGTGTGGTCAAAAAAAATCTTCAAACTGCTAGATTAAACTTGGCTGAAAAGAATTTCTTTACTGACATCTGCTTGAGGACAAAGTACATCACTAAACGAAAAGTAATGAAAAATAGTTTAACAGTATCCATCATTTCTGTGGTTATGAATAGACAAAGTAGACCAAGCCGAACAACCTCTCCTTTTGCCCATCAAACAAGCAAACAAACTGAAACAGAAAACAAAACAAAAGCAACAATATGGGGTAAGGCAGTAGAGCAACCTGGATTCACAAGTATTTTTGCCTACACCCCATCTGCTCAGCTAAACAAAGAGTGCTTTGAAGGATTGCATTAAGATCTAAATTACACGAAGTAAAACATCAAATTCAGTGCCTGTGACATGGTAGGTATTTTAATCAATGGTCACTGTTCTTATGATTTTAATACAATCGTTAATGCAAATGTTCATTTTTGTTATGATAAATTTCCTTGAAAAAATTAAATTTCCTCAAATTTTGACATTATAGAACACAGCCAGTATCTCTAAATCTCATTAACCAAAAGTAAAGTAATGCAGTTGTTAAATACTCCCAAATGTCTAGGTGAGTCTCAATTTTAAATGATTTCTGCTATTTGAAAATGCTTAGTAAGGTCAGGATGTGTCCAAGAGAGACTGTCTACTAAAAGGGCTTGTAAAGTGACCACTTTTGGGGAATACTCTACAACACAGGTGCAGACCCCACTGGCTCACACTCCTCAGACCACTAAGATTTGACCCGTCTTCTGGGGCTGTCCTGGGTAACATGACGGCTCAGAAAGACTCAAGCACAAAACTGAAACCATGACGTATTCATAGTGAAAACAGTATCTGCCAAGTGGCCTAGGTTGCTAGATTCTTCTGTTGTCTGGCTGATGCAGTCTTTCTCTGAAGGAAACATGGTGGGAGGCTAGATCTATTTTGGTTATGGCTTGATGAATGGCAGCCACGAAAGGGAAAGTGGCCTAGGTTGCTAGATTCTTCTGTTGTCTGGCTGATGCAGTCTTTCTCTGAAGGAAACATGGTGGGAGGCTAGATCTATTTTGGTTATGGCCTGCTGAATGGCAGCCACGAAAGGGAAGTGGTTTATCCTAACTACTTGGTTTGGCTAGTAAGGAGTGGCGCTAAGTTTTTAGGACTAATCCTTGACAGCTGTCTCTCTTATGCTCCACATCCTATCTTTGCAGAAATGTTTTTTTCGTCCTTTAAAACATATCCAGAAAATGACTTCTCATCCCCTTCATTCCTGCCTCCCCAGATCCTGCCACTGTCATCCTTACAATGGTCTGCAGTAGCCCTACCTCATTCTACTTTCCCCGTCTTCAGTCAAAGCCCATCACCTTGGCCTTCCTGAAATTCTTCAGACCTGCCAGGAATGTTCCTATCTTTGAGCAGTTGCTCTAGCTGGTCCCCCGCATGGACTGTCCTCCCTCAGATATCCTTTTGCAAACTCACTTTCCACCTTCAGGTCATTTCCCAAATACCACTCCTCAATGAAAACTCCTTGACCATCCAAATTAATACCCCATCCTGTCCTTCCTCTAGAGCCCTCCAATCTCTTACATTCTGTATCTTGTTTTCATTTTTCATAGGACTTCTTTGATTTCTAATGTACTATACGATTTACTCATTATTCCCAATGCCTATTGTCTATTTGTTACTTAAAGCAGGAGTCCTTGATTTATTCACTATAGTGTTTAGACAAAGGAATTGGCACTCAGTATGTGCAAAGTAAATATTTGTATAGTGAATGGAAGATTGTTCTGTGAAGCCTGCGATACTTCTGCCCTATGACCATCTCCTCAAATTCTGTTTGAAGACCCCTTCCCCAGAGATTTCTTAAATGAATAATGCCAGAGTTTGGATTTCTAATTTGTTTCCATAGCTGATCAGTACCTTTCTGACCAGAGGAATCTTTTCCCTTTTAATAGCCAATCCCAGAATAATGGAGCTAGTTTCTTGAAGGTAATTTTGCAGATCTTTATCTTCTGTTAAGGGTCATCTGAAATCCTAGTTTTTGAAGAGGTATATATTTCATAGCATTCTGAAACTACCAATTAAACTATTAGTGTCTTAGTACTCATAATGACCGAATTTCCAATGTTACATTCTAACTAAAGCTTTCTGACACCTAGAATTAAAATTAATTTCTAGGTTTTTGGTTTGGTAAATACAGTCATTATGCACATTGGTGGCTGCTTGGTTTCCAGAGTCAATCCTCTTCTTTGCACATTTTGAGAAAATGAGAAAAATGCTGGTGTCTGAAAGCTACAAGAAAGTGACTGTCTTCTCCAGCCAGCTGGCTCATCAAGGGAAGAGGAGGACCCTCCTTGGCTCCTCCCCCAATTCTGATGTTAATGTGTTAATAAACAAAGATCTTACTTCTTTTGCTCTGGGAGGCTAGAAGGTAAAAACCATTTGGATCCTTGACTAACCTCAACAAAACTAGCAGAAGTTCTTCAATTATGTTTTAATTTTTCCTATACTCTGCTTTGAAAAGAAAGCAAGCCATGCTTTCTGCATGCCTTCATGGCAAGGGAAGCTGTTAGGATATAGTGAAAATATCTAGGCAGTTTTGGTAGCTATCTGCTGTTTCTTCTTCCCTGCTCTGAATCTCGTCTTTCAGATGAGAGCAGGAGGGTGTCTACCTGGTCTTCTTCTCCAGCATGGGGAACAGAAGACAAGCTCTGGCCAGTCAAAGCATTTTCTTTTCCTAGACATAGAGGCTGGCCCAATTTTGAGTGTACAATCCAAGGAAAAACAGCATCCATTTGGCAGCCTGAGAGGGATGATATTGTGGAGTGAAGGGTGTGGCCTGCCTGCTGGAATGCTAATTGTAAGAGATTGTAAGGTGGGGCGTATAGGTGGACACCTGTTCTGATGCATGGAAAAAACCTGCCGGGGAATCAAGACCTCACGGAGGAAATCAAAACTCAGAGGGCAGAGGGAAAGAAAATGATATTATTTGAACTTCCCCTCTGGCCCAAACGTAGCCTCTTTTCTTGGACTTCCCAATCCTAAAAAGCTATGTAAATTTCTCCCCTGTCTCTTGTTTGTTTTTTTTTTTTCTTTTGTAATTGAGAGTTCTGAATAATAAAACCAGGATAGAATAACCTCAAGGTCCTGCATGTTATTCAGTTACATCTATAAATTTATATATAAAATAATAAGCTGATTCTCTGACGTAATAAGGGAAAATCAATTATGTTTTAGTTTCTTCATTTTTCCTATACTCTCCTTCCTTTTACCCCCTTGCCTTCCTTTTTGCTCTGTCCTTGGAGCAAAGAACTTATTCTAGAAGGCCTCAACCTGGCTGCTTTCACTACATAAAAGGGTAGAAAACATTACAAGCAAATATTCGGGGTCAATAGTTATAATAAGAAATTTTCTAGTTATTCTTCAGTTTTCAAAGAACTAAATGAAACAGCATTCCCATTACCCAATCCCCTGGCTAACTGTTTAAGTAAATTTCTATAGCAAATGGAGCCTCAATCCATAAAGGTCTATTTTTTTCCACTTTGCCATTTTCTAGGTATATTACCTGATCAAGTTTTCTTAACCTTTCTGAGAGTTCTAACTTTGTATGTAAATGATAATTACGATATCTACCTGGAATGCTCCCGATGAGTAATAATGTTATATGACAATATATGTAAATTGCTGGGTCCTAAGGAGACAATGAATGGGAGTTACTTTTATATTAGCACTATCACATTACTTCTGCCCACTATTTTTAGCATCAGGAAGGAGAATGATGCGAAGAGGTGTTCTTACTCAGTCTTTAAGAATAGCTAAGGAAAATAGGACATTGCTAAGTAAGCAAGAAAATTGGTGTCCCTGTTTCATGCCTATATTTGTAATAGTGTGAAGCAGCTACAAGATCAAGTTTCATTTATGATAACCTCCACATTTTCTATCTTGGTGCCAATGATATCATATTTCTCTCCTGTTTTAAATATTCTATCCAGAAGATAAAACCAGTGAGGTGTATTAGCAGAATTGATAACGTCCTAAGGGAGAAAATGTTCTTTACTCATGTGGATTCAAGATGCCTCTTCTTTAACAGAGAAAACCAGGTTTTACTGGGTTAGCTGCACATTGGTCTACAGATTCTGTCCCTGAAGCTAGACCTGTACTGACCACAATAACGGCATCTATTTCTGATGCATCATTTCCAGTCAAAAAGTATACATATTTTCAAGGGTCTAAAACTCTTAAGTACACAGGCTGGAAGGGTGGGAGGATGCTGAGGGAAGATTAAGAGGGAGACATGGCATGATTCTTGTTTTATCAGCTTTTCTTAGGCAACGTTCTTCTGGGCGTTTTTTCCTTCTTCTAGAGACTGATTAAATGTTCATGCCTTTGGCAATGGAGAGCCTTAAAATTAACTGACTATCTTAAAGTACAGAGTTCTTCATAACTATGCAATATAGACTTGAATTAATCTTCTGCTTTTCTTGTAATAGGTATCGGTACAAAAATAATGTCTTACATTTGCCCGGTTCCCAAGGATTTACAAAGTGCTGTCACGTGCTTTATCTCATTTTATCCTTCAAATGAAATAGTAATGCAGGTAGAGTTTGCATGCATCCCAATGTCTGTTTTAAAGCTGTAAAATTTGAGACTTAATGTGTTCAAATATTTTGCTAAAGGTCACAAAGCTAGTAAGTGACATACTTGGGATCAATTCCTGGGCCTGTGGGCAGTGCCTTTTTTGTTAAACCAGATTTCAATGGTTATTTTGTTTGTTGCTCATTTACCCATTTCATTCGTTTTAAAACATTGAACTTGAATATTTTCTTTATGCTAAGAAAGTCTTATTTTACAGGTGAATTCAGAACTCCTCATTTTCATTTGAGTGAAGGAGAAAGTCAATTGACTTTTTTACTGAATCTGGCTCCTGCGAGATACTAATTTGCCTCATCATCTTTTAATAAGCAGACAGTGGGTATTTTGGAAGTATCAATTGCTGTTTTATGGCACACTTACTCAACTCCCTTACCAGATAAAATCCTCATTTAGTTTACATAGTGAGGGGATGAGATTGGGCAAACCCAACAGACTTTTAGGGTTTGTGTTTTAGAGTAGCTGAGTCCGGGGAAATTCAAGGGAAGTTTTCTGTCCTAAATTACTGAAGATTGAGAAAGTGGGAGAGAGAGATATAAGTTCCACAAATGTATTACTTCTTGATCCACATTCTCTTCTTTGTCTCTCTAGCAGGGTAGTGATAAAAACTGAATGATCAGATACTATGCTGAACTAGAAGGCCTAGAAAGAACAGTCTGCACCAAGGGTGCTGCATTGAAAATAGGAAAAGGGCTAAAATTTTCGTAACCCAGTTTCTGTGCGATACCCCTCAGCACCCTCAGACCTTGTCACTTTCCTTATTTCCCTCACTCTCTCTTTTTTCCAGCAAAAGGCCTTCCATTTCATTTGACATCCATCTAATTTCTCTTTCTCTGCCACAGAATATCATCTGTCAACACCCAAGTGTAAATTCAACCTTCTTTTCCTCAGACCAAATGGCCCACAGTGCCTCCAAACTCACCTGGAACAATTTCACACTGCCTCCCAGCTCACCCGAGCGTGCTTGCCTCAATTCTATGATTGTCAACAGGGTTCATGTGGAAATCGCAAGCCCCCCAAAGCAAAGGAAAATGCAAGAGCAGTGTGAGACTCGGTGAGGCTGTCTAACATTTGTTATCACCTAAATTTCAGAAAGAGGAGAGAGAGAGGATGAGGCCAAAGGGCTATTATTGCTATTAACCATGGTATGTTCTCCAAAGGTGAAGATCAGGAAGCACTTCCAAGTTCAGACAGATTCCTGTCATACCCAAATTGCTATATTTCAAAGAAGAAGCTGATGCAAATAAGGGTTTAGGCAATCACTAGTAAGAATCAGATCTGGTTTCCATCAAGGAATATGCCCTCCTCGTCTTAGATTTGTGGGTCCTGGGAGCAAGTGCCTGGCAGGATCGCATAATTGTTATGGACCAGTGACTCACATGCATTTCTGCTGCGCTCTCTTTAGAATGGGAGTGTCTGATTAAAGATATTCTCTCCTTGTCTCACTAACTTGTGTTAGATGCATGGGGTGAAAATAATAGACTTAGTTCACAGATCCTTGGTTATGAGGAGCTGCTCCTAAACAGCTGTACTTGAAATATTTTCACTCAAGAAGGCTCATCAGAACCTCATGCAGATTACCAGAACCTGGACTTTAAACCTTGTGCAGTGATTGGCTGAGACTTAGGGGTTCTTGGGAGGTGTGAGTAAATTTTGTTTGTGGGAAGATGTGAATCCATGGAGTCAAAAGAAGGACTAGGATACATTTTTACAATAATAGCCTCCAAAAAATTGAGCCTCCCACTGTTCATACACCTAAATAATCCCCTTCCATCTGGCTCTGAGATTGGCAGTGTGACTTCTGGCCAGTGAGATATCAGCAAATACAATGCAAGCAGGGGCCCAATAAGAGGTTGTTTATTAATGCACTCTTATAATCCTTGCTCTAGACCACGTGGCATGATGGAACCCTGGATGCAAGATCACATTGTGATTGGTCCAGCAACTCTAGCTGTCACAGCTGAACCTATCCTCAGGAAGTCAACTACTGAATGTAGTCACATAAGTAGCTCATACTGGGCCAGTCCACAAATCCATCAGTAAGCTCACAGTATCTTAGAAAATAATGAATTGTTTTGGCTTAAGTCACTCTCTTGTAGGGTGCCTAGTACATCAGCAATATATAACTGAAATTTTATGTTAAATGCAACTTTTAAAAGTTT
Organism: Perodicticus potto; assembly: GCA_963574655.1. Taxonomy (NCBI): domain Eukaryota; kingdom Metazoa; phylum Chordata; class Mammalia; order Primates; family Lorisidae; genus Perodicticus; species Perodicticus potto. The sequence continues at coordinate 3,567 of CAUYRH010096021.1, read as the reverse complement.
ACTTAAAGATGCACTTCAGGGAAGGAATTGCTATAGTTTGTCAGACATGATATATTTTCCAACTGTATGTCTTAAGCAATGTAGACATAAATGTCTACATTTATGAATGGAATCTGGTAATTGTACAAAACTCTTATGAACTGTGCCAGTTTTATAGATTTCAGAGATCTTGCCCTCTTGTGTTTAGGAACTCTACTACTTTAAAAAATCTGAGTTATCACTTAAAATGGAATAAGAAAATGCTTTATTGCTATCTTGAATTTTCTCCTTTGTCCCTGCCAATAGTCTGTATTATGATCCCTCATTATAGGGTCCAGGGATAACAACAAAAACTGATTAGATTCGTGAAGATTTCTATAAAATGTCTAGGTAGCTTCTCTTTAATACATTACTGAATTGCATTCTTTGGAGAACAAAAACATTTTGGTAACAAACCGATAAAAGGATGCATGCCCAAGGGAAATCACCGTCAAAGAACAGTTAAGATCATTTTAAGACCATTTGTAGAATCTTCATTCGGATTGAGATAAAAACAATCTTTAGGTTTATTGACTGTCTTCAACTAATTTTACACTATTTATGGCTCAATAAAATTTAAAACATGCTTTTTTCCCCTGCTAACTTTTTGTAATATTTATATTTTTAGGTAAACATCCTTTTATAAGTCACTAAATTAATTCATTACTATATTCTGGCTTATCATTACTCCATTTAAAAAAATTAATGACTTTTTTAAGGAAAAATATACACATATAATTTAATATCCTTACCATTTTAAGTCTACAGTTCAGTATTAATACATTCATAATCTTTTGCCCCCTTCATCTTCCTTTAGTCCCTTCCCAGACTCTGCTAACCATCATTCTACTTTCTATGCTCATGAGATAAACTTTTGTAGCATCCACATGTGAGAACATGCAATATTTATTTTTCTGGGCTTGGCTTATTTCACTTAACATAATGGCCTCCAGGTCCATCCATGCTGCTGCAAATGACAGGATTTCATTCTTTTTTTGTGGTTGAATAATTTCCATTGTTCATTATATACATATGTGTATATATCCCCCAATTTCTTTATCTATTCATTTGTTGATGGGCTCTTAAGCTGGTTATGTATAGCTATTGTGTATGATGCTACAATAAATATAGTAGTGCAGATACCTTTTTGATATACTGCTTTCTTTTCTTTTTGATATATAACCTCTAGTAGAATTGCTTGATCATATGATAGTTCTATTTTTAGCTTTTTGAGGAACCCTATACTGTTTTCCATAATGGCTGTACTAATTTACACTCCTACCAATAGTACATAAAATTTTCCCTTTCTCTACATCCTCACTAGTATCTTCTATTGCCCGTCTTGTTGATAATAGCCATTTTAACTACAGTGAGGAGGTATCTCATTGTGATTTAGATTTACATTTCCTGATAATTAGTAATGTTGAACATTTTCTTCTTATGCCTGTTGGTCATTTGTATGTCTTCTTTTGAAAAATGTTCAGATTTTTAAACATTTTTAATAGAATTGTTTGGGGTTTTTCTATTAAGTTGTTCAAGTTCCTTATATATTCTTCTTATTAATCCCTTGTCAACTGGGAACCCCTGTAGTTGGCCACTTCCTTAAGTTGACCTAATTTTCATAGACTGTACATCCACCACATGTACATATTAGTACAGTAGGCCTACTTCCTTATGTTCACCAGCTTCATATATTGACCAGTTTCTTACAGTCCTTTGGGTGCTCAATGTACAAATGTTCTACTGTATTTTCTCCCCCTTGTTGGTCATCTCTTTATTCTGTTGATTGTTTTCTTTGTTAGTCTGTTTTTACTTGCATTTCCTGTGCTTTTGAGGTCTTACACAATACACTTTGCCAACACCAATGTCCTGGAGTGTTACCTAATATTTTCTTCCAGTAGTTTCATAGCTTCAGGCCTTAGAGTTAAACTTTAATCCATTTTGATTTGGTTTTTGTATATGGTGAGACACAGGGTGCTAGTTTCTTTCTTCTGAGTGTGGTTATCCAATTTTCCTAGTACTGTTCATTAAAAAGACTGACCCTTCCCTATTATTATCTTTGTCAAAGATAAATTGGTTATAAATTCATTGCTTTATATCTGGGTTATTTATTCTGTCCCATTGGTCTATGTGTCTATTTTTGTGCCAATACCATGCTGTTGTGATTACTTTAGCTTTGTAGTAAATTTTGAAGTCAGGTAATGTGATACCTAAGGTTTTCTGCTCATGATGGCTTTGGCTATTCAGGGTCTTTTGTAGTTCCATATTAATTTTAGAATTTTCTTTTTGTTTCAGTCATTGATACTTTGATAGAGATTGCATTGTTAATTGCTTTGGATGGTATTGTCATTTGAAAAATTAATTCTTCCAGTTTGTGAGCATGGAATGTCTTTCTATGTTTGGTGCCGTCTCCTATTTCTTTCACTGGAGTGTAATAGTGTTTCCTGTATAGATTCTTTACTTCATTGGTTAAATTGATTCCTCCTTAGGTTACATTGATTATAGTTTTTGTAGATATAGTAAATGGAATTGCTTGCTGGATTTTTTTTCAGATTGTTTTTTGTTGTTGTGTATAAATGATACCAGGTTTCTTTTGTTTTTTTTTTTTTTTTTTTGTAGAGACAGAGTCTCACTTTATCACCCTCGGTAGAGTGCCTTGGCATCAACACAGCTAACAGCAACCTCCAACTCCTGGGCTTAGGCGATTCTCTTGCCTCAGCCTCCCGAGTAGCTGGGACTACAGGTGAATGAAACCGGTTTTTAATGTTAATTTTGTATCCTGCAACTTTACTAGGTTTATTTTATCAGTTCTAAGGGGTTTTTTGATGGAATATTTAGGTAAAAGACTATGTCAGCTGGGAAAAAGGAAAATTTCACTTCTTTCTTTTCAATTTGGGTGAGTTTTATTTCTTCTTTTGCCTAATTGCTCTAGCCTGTATTTCCAGTATCGTGTTGAATAAAAGGAGGGAGAGTGAGCACTCTTATCTTGTTCCAGTGTTTAGAAGTACGGCCTTCAGTTTCTTCCTGTTCAGTACATTGTTAGTTGTGGATTTGTTATATATTGTGCTTATTATTTATTTTGTGTGGGTTTTTTCAATCATAAAGGGATATTAAAATTTATCAAATGCTTTTCAGCATCTATTGACAAAATTATGTGGGTTTTGCTCTTGAGTCTATTAGTGTTGTATATCATGTTTATTGATTTGCATATTTTGAAACATTCTTGCATCCCTGGGATGAATCCTACTTGATCATGGTGATTGATTTTCTTAATGTGTTGTTGAATTCAGTTTTCTAGTATTTTGTGGAGGATTTTTGCATCTTTGTTCACGAGACATGTAGTTTTCTTCTTGTTGTGTCCTTGTCTAATTTTGGAGTAATGCTGGCTTTATAAAATGAGTTGGAAGTATTCCCACTTCAATTTTTTTGAAGAATTTGAGTAAGATTGGCATTGGTCCTTCTTCAAATATTGGTTGAATTCAGCCATATATTTATCAAGTCCTGGAGTTTTCTCTGATGCCTTTTATTATGGCTTTTATCTTGTTACTT